>JAKSZP010017447.1:0-91024 GCA_022478985.1 Massospora cicadina
GGGGTATCTGACAAAAGCTGCTGGTATAACAAATCATCCAATTGAGGTTCAACTTCTACTAAAAAAGACGTTTGAGAATTGTTAGGGACAAGTGAGTTGGAATCGGCAGAGGTAGAGCATCCTGTCTCTACTCCACTCGAGCTTTTCCCTGCTCAACTTTCTCAGTTGGCACTGCATAAACTTGTGGTTTTCTAGGGCAATTGCCCACATAATGCCCTCTTCATCCACACGAGAAGCAAGTGTTCATAGAAGGTTCACATACATAGTTTGGGCCAGAAGGTCCAGATCACAAGTTGCCAGTATGGTTCCAAGGTCGCGGATAAATTGGTTAAGCGTACATGAGCTGAAAAGGTTCACTAATTTGTATGAGGGACAAATATGCTTCAGCAGCTGTGTACCTAGTCGCTGCAACTTATATCCTGAAGGGTTTGGAGCGTGGTCAGCAGAGATTTTTTGGGCTGCGTTGGGGGCGCTGTTTATGGCGGAGAGTCAATGTAAGGCGTTCATGCTTTGAATAAGTCCAGTATCCCCGTCCAACACATGGGACATAGCGTTATATAGTTCCCAATATGGTTTGACAGATGCTGTCATCACTATACCAAAATCCTCAGTGGTTAAAGTGTTAGCTCCAATTAGGACGTGTGCTTCCACCAAAAACTGCTCAGCAAATTATGACAGGGTCTTGTTTCAGTAAAACTGTATAGTAATAAAATCAGCTTTCCATTGGGACATCTTGGTAGCGCCCCCAAACAGTCAGATAACAAATGCTTTAATTTGTTCATAAGATACTGAGCTATTTGGAAGATAGCAGGTAACTGATCAGCGCTTTCCACATCTAAAGCGGATAGCAACAATTTTGCTTTTTGTCAATTGGTAGCCCCTTCCACAGAGAATTCAAAACGCTTAAAGTAACCATGTAGGTTCCCATCATGACTGAAAGGAGATAATTTTTGATATGAACGAATTCGCTTTGCTCTAGGTTCCAGTTGCAAGGAGCTGGCAAATTGTTTTTAGAGCGCCTATGGAAACCATTCCTTTGTGCATTATCATACAGCCAGCCAGATGAAATTGAATTCGTCAAAAAGGACTCAGAAGAAGTGGTTTCACATGGTGGGTCCATTGTACTTCCTGAGGGATATTTGTTTGCTGATCCATAGCATTCTTCCCCTGAATCACCACTGACTGCCCCATTTCCCCTGGCTCCAGCATGCCCCGTGAGCTGTTCATTGATCAACTGCTCCACTTTAACCAAATAACATTTACACCGTCCATCCTGAAATTCCTGTTGCAGCATTTCATACTGATGTTGCAATTCCTGGCAGAATTCCTTTTCTTCATTCAGTTTCTGTTCCATGGCTTGTAATCTAGAAAGAACTTCTTCAATTATATTCTTCAGGAGAGTTTACTGACAACTAGCATTTTCCACTTGTTGATCGGCATCATTTATTTGGTTAATAAGGGAGGACCATTCCTGTACTGATTCCTCATTGGCCCATTGAAGGGTATCAATGCAGTCTTGCATGTCAGCATACTCACTTATCTCACTGATAGGGAGAGGGAAGGCTCGTTGGCGTTCCACCTGACTAACGATTTTTAGTCATGTGACTTGACAAATGAGTTGGAGATATTTGGGAGACGTTGACCAAAGATAAGCGCATTATCTGTTGTTCGCTGGGTAATCCATTCGATACAAAGTTGGGTTAATCCCACCAATAGAGAACCAACTTGGGCTACCACTTGTTGTTCCATCAGGGTCATTTTTTCCTTGAGCTGGGCAATCACAGCTTTGAGTACTTCCACCCATTTGGCTAGCTCCATCATAAAGCACTCAGTATTATTCCACAATGTTGTTACAGCCTGAATTCACTCTGCAGATAGACCATGCTGATCCAGCAGTTCTCTTATTACTCAAGGTAATTCTAAATTTAACTGCAGTACCAGAATGTCCAACTGACGGCGGACGTCCCCAACACAATGATCCATCTGTGCCAGCGCCCCTTGTATTTCCAAAAACGAACAATAGAGGCAGTCAAGCAGGAGGCAAGTATTGTGCTGCTGTGCTTGCGTGAACCATAATACATCTCTGATTTCAATATTATGGCGAGCCAGCACATGCAGTAGATGGCAAATAAAAGGTTGCACATAAGTGGCTAAATATTCCTCAATTCCAAGGGTACCAAGGCGGTGAGCTAACCCCGTGGTAGTTGCATCCAAATAAGACATATACATCACATATTGATTTTCTTGATCGCGTTGGTTATAGAATATACTTAGGGCATTTTCCCCAGTATCATACTTGTATAGGCGATAGCCACGTAACAGCCACTCCATAATATTCTTTAATAGTTGGGGAGTCACATTTGTGGAGCATCCTTGTTGGTTGGTCATCAACTCAGGGCAATTTTCCAATTGCAGATTAATCATAGTTTCATCATCCCCTGGTTCAGTCACAGTAAATAATGTTGGTTTATGGTTAGATGCCTCCCAGGCTTCTTCAGCATACCTCACCTGGAATAAATCAAAATATGTAAAAACAAATGAGGACTCGCCATTGTATTTTAATTGTTCTTTTAACAAAAATACAGTTGCTTAGTGGCCCCCTGTAGTGAGCACCACTGTTAATTCTCAGCATCTAGGCTCGATTCCGCCAAGTTGGTTTGCACAGGGTATTAGCCATGGAGCAACCAAATTGGATGATATGAGGATTGCTGAATTCTTATTAAAACTTGATAAAATATATATAGAGCTATCGCCCCTTATTTCTACCTTTATTTTAATATAAATTTCAGAATTCTCTGCGCTCCCTTCCTACTCATAAAAAAAACTACCACTTTAATCTTCCATGTGACTCTTTATATCTCAGTCCCCAAGCCAGATGCATCCTCAGCTTGGTAATCTTCTTTTATTCCTTCCTTGTCAAATTACTCTTGTTCATATTGAATCTTGGCATAAATACTCTTGATTCACCAAATGGGCATCATTTTAGTTTGATTATAATTTGTGTATCCCTTTTTTGTAAATCTCAAGACTCATCTCAATCCCCTTCCAATCCGCCAATATGGGTAGCATATCATCCAGTAATAATAACTTCCTGACACCATCATCTGCCATAGTATAGCCAATAGAGAGTAAGATATAATGTGTAACATAAGGTGATTGATGAGGCGACTAGAGGAGTAAAATTTTAAATAAATCCTCAGGCTAATACAAGGATTATATAAACTTAGCTTGGGCTTTCTTCTATCTCATTAGCCAATGGAGCACTAATAATTCAATCTATCCAAAATTTGTTAGGTCATAAAATTGGCATTATCATGGGGAAATTGCTTAGTACCTGAAAATAAAGGGTTTATTAGTGATTTCAGCTGTTAGGCCTAGTAAAACATCATTAGATAAATGATACTAATAATAATAGATTTTAACCCCAATTAAATATCAAATAGTTATATAAACTGATGTTGATAGTAATAATAGTAAAGTTTTTATCAGTTAAAGTAATTGGTATTTTGTAACCCTAAATTTGAGGATTCACCTAAACTTAGGCAAAGTCTGACAGCCTCAGGGGGTGGAAGGCGAGGTAGTAGGCATACGGCTACCAACATGAAGGTTGTGGGTTCAATTCCCACACTTTGCACATCAATTGGGGTGCCAGCTGAAGGAAGCTATTGGCAGTTAGTAGGTCTTTTAACGCGAAAACCTTACCCATGATGTAACCAGAAAAATCTGACTCCCAATCCAGACTTATATTTTCTACAATGGAGTTAACCCTGCTCAGGTTTCATGTTAAATAATTTCTTTCTCTATTTTGGTAATGTCTGTCTCCTGGTTGGCTTGTTTTAAATAAATAAAAAGTCTGAAAGCCTTTATCATTGATTACCTCCTATGCAATCCAAACAAGGGGAAGGCATGGGACATAAACAGCTGCGCCATTTATTCACCTGTAATAGTTGTCAATCAGGTAATGAAGATAGCATAATTTGTGAAGCGATATACCAATACCATAACTGCATCATACTCCAGTGAATTTGGAAAACCTACAAAGAAATCCACTGAGGTTGAGGTCCATGGCCCTTCTGAAAGTTGGAGGGGGTGGAGACCCTTTCTTTCTGTTCAGTCTGATTTATTATAAAAATACATAAGACATCATTTATCCAAGTAAGGACGTCTTTTTGAGGTTATTCCAGTCATATCCACTGTTGGGACCATGAGTGTAATGCCTCAAATCCCTCTATAATTTGAGGCCAAGGGGCCCAAAGTTTCATGGTGTTGGAATATACCTTTTATACTTTTCTTGGCTGAAAAGTCTTTTACGCCAAATGCTATGTATTGGCATTTCCTTATGAATATCTGATAATTCTAACTTAAAAATGTGAAAAGAAGAGAGTACTTTTTATTTTAGTCAAAGCATCATAATAAGGGAGTTTTGTTCAGTAAATCCCCAAGTTAAGATCTAGACTTATAACAAAGTGAGGATTAAATGGTAGGTTAGTCAATTTGGCCCAATAGGATTCGCTCACCTCATAGATTGGGTTTGAATACCAATACTAGAATGTGGAATGTCATCTGGAATTGTCACCAACAAGGACTTAGCTATTTGGCAAACTCAGGTTTATTTCCATCATCACCTCGTTCAAACCTCCCATTTTGGGTTGGAATCTTGGCAATGACCCTCCTTAGATCTTTCATAGGGAGGAAAATGGATGGAGAAAGTGACTATGGTCGTGGTTTACTACTGTACCATGAACATCCTCTATAATTGAGTGTTCATTGCCCCACTTATAAATGACCTTGTAAGGCCCCAACCAGTTGGTTTCCAATTTATTGTCATGATATACAGGCTAATGATGGTAGAAAAGAGCTAGAGCACCTAGTTGGAAGGTGCGCAGGGGGTCATGCTTATCATTAAATTGGTTAGTTTATGTACTGGTGATAGCCGATAAGTTCTCAGAATCTAGATCCTGGAGTCAGATGATTTAATTGGCAATTCAGTTAGAAGTAATTTCTGTGGCGTCAGGGGATGCATGATCTAACATGGCCTGCACTCTGGAAGGCAACTGGGGATTTTGTCCATATGAAGCCTGGAAGGGCGACATCTTAATGATTTGGTGGTAGCTTATTTTGTAGGCCAAAAATGCACTAGGCAAATATTGGGGCCAGTGGAGAGGGTCAGTCATGGCCTTTTTCCAAAGAGTGGTCATTAGGTACCATTTGCCCGCTCCACCATTACATTGGTGGCAGGGTGGTAGGGAATGAAAATTATCTGGGTGGATCCCATCAGCTCGGCTAAATCATACATTGGTGATGATTAATAATTTTTTCCCATTATTGGAGAGTATTATGTGAGGGCACCTATTCTGGGTGATAATCCAATTATATAAAAAAGTGGCGGTAGCTTTTGCTGAAGAAGAAGGTAATGTTACAGCTTCAATCCACTTAGTTAAATTATCCACAGCCAGGAGGAGGAACCGGTGACCATTAGAGGCTTAATGAAGAGGTCCCACAACATCAATGCTAATAGTATGGAAGGGTTCACAGGGTGGAACCACGGGATATTGTGACCAGGGATTAGATCCAGCTTGACTTTGGCATACCAGGCAGGACTCCAATAAATATTGGATTATAACAATCATTTTCTCCCAGTAACATTGAGTCTTGAGCCATTGGTAAGTTTTTCAAACTCCTCCATGGCTGACTTGCCATTGTCTCTCCAATATGATGTCAGTTCTCTCTAAAGGTCATACCTAGGGCACCCATTTTTGGGACACAATTTTGCACAGTTGGCCATTTTTGACTTGAAGCCCAGCCAATTTTTTGCTAATTCCTTTTGAAAGGTCGGAAATTTATCTTTTCCATAAGTGCAGTTGAGTTAAGAGGTTGTAAAGTTGATCATCCTCAGGTGGCAGTTAAAGTTAATATGTGCCAGGATAGGCAATCTTCATTTTGGTTTATGGGCGCTGGTCATTGGATGATTTAAAATCATAGTTTTTGAAGTTTTAACGCCCATTGGGCTAAACTCCCGTTGGGGTTCTTCATTTGCTGTAGCCATCGCAGGTAAGAATGGTAAGTAGTTATAGTGAATGTGTCCCATATAGATAAGGTCAAGAAAGGCTTAATAGCTTATAATACCGCCAAGCATTTGCATCCCATAACGCTATAGTTGCGTTCAACTCTTGTTAGAGTTTTGCTATAGTAGGCGATAGGATGGTCTACCAAGCTTTCGTCATGCTGCGATAGGATGGCTCCAATGACTATATCACTAGCATCAGTAAAAAGGAGAAAAGTTTTACTAAAGTTGGGATGTATAAGTACTGGCGAGTGGGAGAGTGAGACTCATAATAGGTCAAAGGCATGCTGTTGCTCTTCTTTCCACTGAAGTAGTCCATTTCTCCAATAAATATACAAGAGGATTGAAGGTGTTAACAAAGTGGGGTATGAACTGGTAATAATATCCACTATCCCTACAAAAACTTATACGTCTTGTAGAGATTTAGGGGGCTTTTTAGGAAATGGCCATGACCTTTTCATCCATCAGGAATATTCCAGCTTTTCCTACCTTATGTCCTAAGAAGTCCATTTTATTCTGAAAGAAAGAGCATTTTGATGGCTTTAGTTTTAATGAGGCTTGCCTTAATTGCTGAAAAACTTGTCTAAGATGATCTATGTGTTTGGTAAAGGTTTGCAAAAAATGGTAATATTTATGAAATAAACCAACACACAAGAACGTTTTAAATTACCTAAAAGTCCGTCCATAACGCGTTGGAAGGTAGAAGGGGCGTTACATAAACCCTGAGGCATTAAAGTGGGCTCAAACAATCCAACGCTTGAGATGAGGGCACATTTTTACTGATCCTTTGGTGATAAATCAAATTGCCAGTACCCACTGGTGAGATCCATAGCTGAAAATAGTGGGAACCTGAAATCAAGAGGAAGGAGTCATTTACACGCGGCAATGGATAGCTGTCTTTTCTGGTTATTGAATTGAGGCGAAAGTAATCCATGACAACACGGTGACCACAATTCTTCTTCTGAATTAATAAAAGCGGGGAAGCCCATAGGCTTTTAAAAGACTTGAGTAACCTGGCTTCCAACAGTTGCTTTAGCTCTAAGGCCACTTGAGCTTCCTCAACTTTTTGATTTTCTGTATGGCAGAGATTTGAATGGAGGGTAAGCCTCAGTCTCCATTTGGTAAATTACCCGGACATATTTCCATAGTCACTTGGTCCTGAGGAAAATATATTGCAATACTCCTCGAAGAGGTCTTTGAATTTCTGTCACCTGTTAGGGGTGAAATTGGCACCAATTCTACTTTCAACCAGATCTATGGTGGGTAGGGGGTTGAACTCTAAATCTTGTAACGAGCCAGATATGCTCACATTGGTGATATTTTTGATAAGGCATAGTTTAAATAAGAAACATGGGCATAATGATGGACTTAGATGGTTTGATCTATTAGATTCCCTAATAATATAGATATAGATTTCCCATAAAGCTGGATCAATCCCAGGGCAGGTCAACGCTTCTTTGATTGAAGGGTTTGGGTGGCCATTTAGCTCAAAAATTAGTTAAGAAGGATGTGAATCATGATCCCTATATTCACAATAACTTGTGAACCCAAGGGTATTGTAATAGAATGAGGGGTATACAGAGGGATCCCCTCTTTTGCATCCACAGCCTCTGGAGGTAACTTGGTTTTTTCCCCTAAGACTTGGTACTCTTTTTTGCAAAAGGAGGATGTGTATTTGAGGAAGTATGTCCGTTTTTGGGCTCCTTTAATTTTGATGGAGAATTCAAATGTTAAAGGAATCCAATACCCTAGTAGGGATATGTATTTTTCCTTGTGGTTAATGATGCAGCTAAACTCCCATATCAGTTGGGCCCCAATAAGCAACTAGTAGCTATCATTTTCTAGTGTAATGGCGGGGTCAGTAATTAATAACTTCCCAAAATGGAGGGGTAAAGCAGAATAGGCTCCTATCGACTTAGTAGACTGACTACCTACCATCCCATATACAGCTTCGTGAATCAAGTCTGGAGCCATTTCTAAATCTTGGATAAGCCAGGAGGAAATAACATTAACCGGAGAACCAATGTCAATTATTGTCAGGACTTTAACCTTATGGACTACTACTTCGACTTAAACCACCAAAAATCCAAATTGGGAGTGAAAAGCTAGTAGACTTTCATTAGAGATTTTCAGTGAAGCAAGCGGAGGTTTCTGCTGTGGCCAAGCTTGGGGCTGTTCAAAGCGCTTAAATGTTTTATCTGCCAAGGCTTGGCTTTCTATATAAAATCTGACCACCAAAATTTGTTTGGGTAACTGATCAACATAGAAGTAAGAAAGCTGGAGGTTTTTATTTCCTTGAATAGACAGAGGGACTTTAACTTTTGACGGGGCAACTAACACAAAACAACTGGAATTACTGGGGATACAGCTAGAACTAGAACAATGGTATGAGGCACTTGTTCTCATCAGCATAGGGAGCCTCTTGCCCTATACTGACTAATCTTTTGCCAACTTACGTTGAAGGATGCGGCAGTCAGCTACAGTGTGGTTGTTTATTCTGCAATGAGTGCAGTATAATTCAGGTGTAGGCAAATTGGGGGTGTTATGGCCAATACTTGGGACTGGGGCTTATCGGTGTTAAAAAAGAGGTGGCCCATAGGGTTTATGTATTTTGACCGGAATTTCCAATATAGCTTCTATAATATGAAGGAGGGATGTCATTTTATAATGCACCGCTTTAAGATAAAGTAAGATATTAGGCATATTTTTAAACGCTGAAAACACAGCAGCAATGGCATCATCTAACGTAATATCATTCCCTGCAACCAGAGTTTGTGCTTCAAGGTAAAAACGGAGGGCAAATTTGCTGATAGTTTCCCCCAATTAAACCTGATACTCATAAAGGTCTGTTTTTGGTTGGTTGAGGATAAATCGCTCCCAAATTTCAAAGCAAGGAAGTCCTGGCATCAGTCCAAGTATGGCAATGCATCAGATGAGGGGACCATAATATCTTGAGCCATAAGGCTAAGATAGTTAATCAAGTGTTTAAGTCGCTGGGTGTCATTGGCTCCTTCCATAGCATTTTCATAACAAAAATAAAAGGAGTAGATACTTCTTTGCCAGTGATGTACTTCTCTTTGAATGACGGTTTGAACATTTCACTAGGGGGATTAAGGGTCAAACAAAGTTTATTGACATAAGGGGACCATTTTTACCTAAAGGGGAACTGTTATTGATGGACGTTTTGTAAGGATGGAGGGCGTCCACTTTAATTTGTAAGGTGTTTATAACCTCAATTATTGAGTCTACCCAATTGTGGGTTGCATGAAGGGCCAATTTGGTGGCAACAAGAGGGAATAACTGCCCAATTTCGCTCTTAAGCTCAGTAGTTGCAACAAAAAGTTTGTGTTGGTGTTTCTCAAGGGTTGAAATTTGTTGATCCATCCCGTGCATCATAGCAGGGTGATTAACCAAGAGATTAAGGTTCTCCTAATCTAAAATGAGATCAGATGCTGGATTGTTATTGTTCGTAGCTGAGTTTTTAATTATTATATTTCATTGTGAACTTGGGGTGTACCTGGTAGGAAGCACCAGTTTTTGTTGGGACCATGGGTGTAATACCTCAGATCTCTCTATAATTTTTGGCTAGGGGACCCGAAGTTTCAGGGTTTTGGAATATACCTTTTATGCTTTTCTTGGCCGAAAAGTCTTTTACTCCAGATGCTATGTCTTTAGTGGTATTTTCTAATAAATATTGGATAACTTTAACTTAAATTGCAAAATGAAGAGAGTACTCTTTATTTAAGTAAAACCATCGTTATAAGGGAGTTTTGATTAGTAAATCCCCAAGTTAAGATATAGACTCATAGCAAATCAGCGATTCAATAGTAGGTTAGTCAATTTGGCCCAATAGGATTCGCTCACCTCATAGATCAAATTTGAACCCCAATACTAGGGCGTGGAGTGTCATCAGGAATTGTCCCAGATAATTGCTTATCTATTTGCTGAATTGGGTTTAGTTCTCATTATTGACCTTGATCAAACCTACCATTTTGGGTTGGAATACTGACATCCACGATTTATCAAATTAATGCTCCTTATCACGCCTGGTGCCACATGGTTAGCAGGTTATGATGTTTCTTTATGACGCGGGAGCGCAGAGAAGAAGGAACACATATTTTGTTATAAAGATAGATTAACCTATCTTTTTAAAAGTTTATCCTTATGGAGCCTTACCAGCAACAATATTAGACATAGGGTCAATGTATTCAGCATCAGCTGGTTGCAAAGACAACACATAGTCCAAGAAAGAGCCTTCTTCAGTGTAAAATACTTGAGCGGGAGCTCTTGGATCTATTTCACTAACAGACTTGAGTGGGGTGGTACTTTTGGGTGAAGTTGTAACTTGAGGATTTTGGTTCATATTTGGAACGTGGGGTGGAGGAAGCTACTGTGGCAATGGCTGGTAAAGAGGTGTAATGATTTTCTCATGGGGATTAATGTAACATATTCAGAGTCTCCAGTAGGAACATGCCCCATTAGAGGATTGCAGCTTAGGATATATGGCAAGATATGTGTGGATCCCTTGACAAACCCATATTTGATATTTAAACTCAAGAGGTCCCAATGAGTTCTAGTTTGTCTGTGGTCCAATTTCTATTGCTTTTGATAGAAAACAAGGATTTTGTAGTCACTGTTCAACATTAATGTGTGCTTGGAGCCTTGTAAAAAGACTGTCAATGAATCAGATATTAAGCAACAACAGCCACCTTTTCATTATATGGCTAAGAATGATCAATTACACTAAACTTCCTTGATAAGTAAGCTACGATATGTTCTTTCCTCACATGTTTTTTATAAGAAGATGGCGTCAACTGCGGTGCCTGAGGCATCACATGACACAATAAAAGGCATTTCCTCATCAGCATGATGAAAAACAAGAGTGGTGGTGAAAACTTATTTAAATTGCATCAAAAGCCTTTTGACACTCTAGGGTCCAAACAAAATGGGCCATTCTTTCCAGTGAGGGGGTTTAAGGGAGACACAAGCTCAGAAATGGCTGTTGAAAACTTCTACAAAAATGTGACGTTTCCAAGAAAGCTGGGAAGTTGCTTATGCATCAAAAAGACCTAGAGCGAATGACATCCAGGTTTGAAACTTCAAAGAGATGTTCATCCTCTAATACCAGATTACCTTGAAACTGCACTTTGTCCTTATAGAACTCACATTTGGACGGCTTTATAGCTAATCCAGCCTTACGTAGGGCTGCAACCATGGCCACAAATCCTTGATATGTTATATAACGTTAGGATAGTGTACTTAACATATCACCAACGTATGCAATTTCACAGGAAAACCTGAGCCCCAAAGCATTGTCAATGCAGCGCTGGAACACTGCTGACGCTTTCTTAAGCCAAAGGGCATAATCTTGAACTAAGAATTGCAGACCTCATACAAACAGTCAGACATTCTGTCCAGACTCTACCCACACTTGGTGGAACGCGTTTGTTAAGTTTTTGATAATTTTAGAAGGCTGAAACCTTCAAAGGCTATGCACTTAATAGTATATGCTAACCCAGCGCAATCACCTAGCAGACTTATGCGTCCCTATGGTAATCTATTGGAAGCTTAGCGGAACTAAGGCTTATTTTCCTATAATAAAACTGGCATAATCACTAATATAGACTAGGATAAAATTTGAACAAAACGAATATCCCTTTATTTCAAGTTTTAGGCTACTTATAGACTTGGTCAAAGTTTGTCATGGGATTATGCTGATTGTCAGAGCAAAACAATGGATTTTTAAGGATTCAGTTGGCCATAATCGTTTTTGACTGGTTCAACTGGTTAGAGAGATCCTCAACTAGTAAGTTCTTTAGTAATTACCGCGGCGGAAACAGAAGGAGTTTGGGCCTGTGGTGGCTCTTTTTATAATTCATTGTTGTTAAAAATATATAGGCTCTGCAACAATAGTAGCTTCTTTTATAATTGGAACGTATCCGTTGTTTGATTACCAATTGATCTATTGTGAATCCTGTCAATCTTGACAATGCCCCCTCAAGATCTTGTCGTGGAGGGGCAGATCTGAAGGAACCTAGCATGGACTCAATATATGATGGAGCCTGACTTGATGGAGGCGATGGAGTACTCCAGGCATCAACAATATATTACTCAATATGGTCCTGACCATAAGGTATCAAGTTTGTGCACTCAACTTCCTGGTTGGTGGTGATATAACAATACCAGATCCCCAAACTGGTACTCTGGCAGGATTAATTTCGTGATTTCTTTTCTCCACCTCTCATTGACTGACAGTTCCCATAGTATTAGAAGCTAGATCTTATAGGCGGATTAGTTTATCAGTCATCCTTTGCATTGCTAGCTCAGGGGTTACATCATAGAGGCCTCTAATATAGGCTGAACGCTAGAAAGTAAGATTGGCTCCCAGTCATATAGTGTTTGGAATGGCGACAATTCTATAACAGATGATAACTCACGTAATTTTCTAAAAGAGCCGCTGGATAAATCCAATCCACCAGCCTAGTCAGAGTGTACCCTTTTATGAAGGATGGCAATGGGCATTCAATCTGCTCATACCACTGATCCATTTGTAGCAGGATGGTAGGGAGCAGTGAAAGAGGGATAAGTTCCCATCAGGGCATTGTGGTCCATGATTACTTGGGAGATGAAGTTGGGTCATTATCATACAGTAGTACTCTTTAGGATACCGTGATGGGTGAAGACCTAAATTAGAAAAAAAATGAGGAGGTAGATTTGGAAATGGGAGAGGTAATGGTGATGGCCTCACCTCATTTTGACAAATGATCAATCACCACTAATATATATTGGTGGCCATACATCACCGTAGGTAGTGGATCAACAACGTCAATGCTGACTGTAGTGAAGGGGCTGGTAGGTCCCACAACCTGATGCTGATACAGAAGATTACAGGCTTCTGGCTAGAACAAGCAAGACAAGAGTGAAGAATATCATGTATCGTCTCAATACTTTCCTCCTAGTAACAGCACTCTTGAAATCGTTGATGAGTTTTTTGGATGACACTATGGCCTACCATTGATTGGCCCTCCAGGTGGTATCTATCCTGGCTGACGGGAGGACATAGGTTAACCAAGAGTCGTCAACCTGTTTGTATAGAAATCCATCCTCAATTCTGGTCCCATCAGCAATCTTATTTAACCGCTGCTAAACTGCAGGAGTTTATTGCCTCCACTCCTCAGGTTTCCAAATGAGGTCATAACTTCAATCCTCCTCAGAAGTGTAGAGGGTCAATATAGGCGATTGGGACAGGCCATTGGTGTTTTGATGTATGATTTTAGTGCGATGTACAATGGTAAAGTCATAGCTTTGTAGTTTGGGTGCCCAGTGGCCAGTCGTCCATCCAGATACTTCATCTGTTGTAGCCACCGCAGGGAAGCGTGATCTGTAACCACAGAGAGAAGATTCACATATAGGAAAAGAAAGAAGTGCATAATGGAAAGTAGGATAGCTAAGCACTCTCACTTGTCTAAGCTGTAGTTCCTTTACACCTAAGATAGGGTTTTGCTACAGTACGCTATGGGATATTCCACCCGATTCATGTCAAGTTGCGCTAGGATGGCCCCAACAGCCACATCACTAGAATCCATTATTAGGATGAACGTTTTGTCAAGCATGAGATTAACTAACCCAGGGCACTCATAAGCACTATCCTTAAAACATCAAAAGCTTGATGTTGTGTCTCCTCCCATTGGAATTAAACCTTTTTATGAAGCAGATAGGTAAGAGGTTCAACGAGCTCAGCAAAGTGTGTGATGAACTTTCAATAATAGCTGACCACCTGTTATAAATTGAGATTTGACTATTTGTATCGTGAGTACCAATTGTTATAATATTGAGTTCTTCACTGATTGATAGCTCCCAAATTGTTAACTTCATAAGTTTGATATGTGCACAATTTGTGTTGTCTGATAGTAGTTGACAGTTGATTGATAATAGTGTGATGACTATATCCTTAGTTAAATATATAACCCGTTATGGTCCAACGCTAGACCTGAAATACTCTTGATGTTAAATATAGGGACTTATTACCTTATCCGCCTAATTTGATCCACTCTCAGATCCAAAAGTTTATGGCACTTATCCATGTGACATGGAATCTGCGAAGGTTCCCTTATAAGTTCACCTTCTCTTCTAAGAATGCTTGATCCTTACTATTTTATAAAGCAAAAGAGTCCACAATTATTGCACACAGAAATAATTTCCTGAAGATGTATAGAACTTAAAAACTTTATTATTCTCTAACTTAATAGTTGGACTTAATGTTAATGTCAAAGTTTAGGGTTTTTAAATTAATGTAAATTTTGGGAATTTATAAAGGGAATTTGGCGCCCATCCCTTGGTTGGTGCCTCATCCATGAAAAGGCAGCCTTTGCTATTGAACTTCCTTTTGATGTCTCACTAGCAATGATCTTCATCTGATTAGGAATCCTTCATCTGACATTTTCGAGACCTAAAACGGACAGAGTCAGAAAACGTGTCCCTAAAGTTTCCCACTCAATCCCAGCGAACCAACCATAAGTGGCAAACGACATACTTAGTTAATGGGACTCTTTACCAATTATAGTATGTCAAAAATCAACTGATCAATTCATTAGTTGCAGGTGGCATCACTCGCCTCACAACTGCTCAATAAACTTCTGATTGGTTGGTGATGAAACTTGACTGATCCCAATTATTACACCTTATAGTTAATCTATGATTAACTGGCAGATGCCCCCATTTCATTAGCAACTCTGCCCAACAAGATCTTAAGCATTCGCCCGGAACAAAACAAACAGATATGAACCAGGCGAATCACCTAAAATCTCCCAAACGTTATTAACCTGAAATTGGGGTCAACTGATATCCAATTCACTTGTCATTGGAAATTATCCCCTAGCGATCCACAAGTAATATAAGGAGGCTGAAAAGGTGGACAAAAATCCCAACACAATCCAAAAGAAACACGTATATCACATAAGCTAGAGGGTAAAGTCATTCTACTAATAGCGACCACCTTGTCTGGTATCAGGAAGGTTCCTTCCTGGTCAAACTTATGGCTGAGGAATTCCATATCATCTTAGAAAAACAGGCATTTGGCAGGTTTCAACTTCAGTGACATAGAGCGGTGGTGTTAAAACAACTCCTTCAAATGAGAGAGATGTTGATTAAAGGTCCATAAGAACATGGTGACGTCATCAAGGTAACTAATACACATGAGATTTTCAAGTCCCCTAGAAGGCCATCCATCGCCCTTTGGAATGTGGCTGGGGCATTGCATAACCTTTGAGGATTTTTGGTGGGTTCAAACAACCCCTCACTGGTGATGAGGACACACTTCTCACAATCCTCCAGTGCAAGCTCAATATGCCTATAGCTCTTGGCCAGATCCATTGCAGAGAAGAATTGGGAAACTGCCAAGAGTTGCAATGAATCATCAATTTTAGGCAATGGATAGCTAGCTTTCCATGTAAAGATATTCAACCAATTCTAGTCCATTACTGTAAGTTTTTGGATACCAGCCCCTGCAGCTGGATAGGGAGAAACACCCTTTTCAAACAAAAAGAGGTCTCAAGAGCCAAGTGGACCCCCTATCACAGTTGAGCGACTTTGAACACATGGTAGATGAGCGCTAGGTGACTTCTCTCCCCCCAAGGATAACCCGTTCCCACCCCTTCCCCCTCCTCAACCCTGATAAGTTTAATAGAGGGGTTCTTCAGAGAGATTGCGCACACCAGAGGCCATAGGCAGGCTAAGGACCCCCACTCCTCAGGCAAAATATGCCAAAATTTTGAGGAAATAGCTCCCAACAACTTTGGAGCCTGGTCTGCAAATTTCAGGATGGGGGAGCCGTCCAGACTGGCCGGTGCCTGAAAACAGGCGGGGCACAACTTGGATCTCGAACCAGGCACCAAACAACTCGGACCAGTTGCCACAACACTCCAGGACGGATCTGTAAAGTTCAGATCGCACAAATAGCCCAATAGAAAGTCTAAACCAGGTCCCAAACAACAAAGCCCAATGGCTCCAGCCTCCTGGGCAAATCTGGAAAATCTGAATCATGCGAAAAGGCTGACTTGGATAATTAGGAACTGGATCAGCACCATCAACTTGGCTTGGTCCCAAAAATACAGGAAAATTTGCAAAAAGTTTTGTCATTCTTTGCCACGATTTTGAGTTTCCCTCAATTCCCCTCCATGCCAGCCAACCATATCCAGCGCCAAACCTCAAACAACCAATCCTGTAATACCTCCCCTATGCGATTCAACCAGTACTTAAAGCAACTGCCCTGCCCAGGGCAGTTGTCAGTTCATTCTCTTATCTTTTCACTCTTTAGCTCAATAAACCTTGAATACCCATACAGCTCGCTGCGGCCTCTGTCCATTATATTCTAATTAAAAATTACACCAATTGATCTGGCAAAGTGTGCCGTCACCCAATTCCTTATCCCAATGTTCGCTGACTGAATCATCTGGTCACTTGACCCCACCATGCGGTAGCATATTGTAAACGTGATTTTTTAGCTCACCCTTGATGACAAACCCACTGTCTCATTTGTTACTAAGAATCTATTTGATGTGAACCATGCCATCTATTCTACCACTGACTTTTCTGATACTGATCCCCTGTTGGAGCAGCGCCAGAGCGGCCCTGACACACCTCTTGCAGATTTGGAGTCCACACCTGGCTTGGCCATTGATGGTTCAGTCCAACTGCAGGACCTGGAGCACTTGTTCAGGGGAAAGCTCAGTCTTAACCCCTTCACGGGTCACATTTCCCCTCTAATCTCACCTCTGATTGTGTAGCAGCCCCTGTGTCGTCCCTCGCTGGCGTGCAAGCTCACTTGTTTAAATCCAAAGGCCAGCAACTGCAAGCCTTTGAGGAGTTGTCGTCCCCCCTGCCTCTCCAGCCCTTGGGGTTGCCCCCACAAGACTCGAGGTTGCCCCCATTGAAACCATCTGATTTGCCTTGGGGGCCTTCAGTACATTAAAGAACTTTTACTTTCCTCATGTTTATAATAGAACTACACTCCTAAAAATTGCTTGGATCACTGTGCCTATTGCATTCTGGGCTCTCCACTGGGTGCTTGCGCACCCAGTGGAGAGCCCAGTCTAATTTTTATCAACCAAACCCATGACATAATGAGCTGACCAATAATCTCAGCCTTCTCCACCCTCCTCACTGGCACTAGCAAACCGTTGGCCTACACACTCACCCTAAACGTGCTATCCCTCTACGACCTGGTCTTCTCCTGCTGGTCAGCAGCCTCATTCATCTGAGCTTGCTGGCAGGCTTTGCTAAACTTGTCCCCACCACACCTAGTCCCAGCAGCTAGTGCCATCCCATCAGTTAACATGATAAAGATGAGGGTCCCCCTGTCCCTTCTGATGAGGTGGCCGACCAAATACTGAGTGTTCTGGCAAAACTACAGATGCACTTTACTGCTGATGGTGGGAAATCCCTGCTTCCCTCTGATGCCCAGCAGAGTGTGGCCCTCCTCAACGCCATGGATGGGGACGCCCATCGTTGTGTCAGGGGAGTACTCCTCTCTGCTGCTAAGTCTGGCAACCCCAACCCCTTGCTTGCGCTGGTCACTCAGTGGTCCAGGCCCCTGAGTCAATACCAGCGCACCTTCTCCATCTTTTTACTTTGGGACAGAAAGCCATGGACTTACCCTCCCTGACCAAAGCCTTTGTGGTCCTGGCTCCCACTGTGCCAATCCCTCCCAAAATCGCCATCTTCACCTTCCAAACCGCCTTGGACCCCACCGCTGCCACTCATGCATCTTGGGACCCTCTCCCTTGGTCCTTAGAAATTGCATTCTCTGTGGCCCGCGCAATCAGGGCCAGGCCTTTCTACATCCATAAGTGTGCTGTTTCAGCTCTTGAGGTAACGCATACCACACCTTCCTCCTGCCAGCAGTCGAGGTCAAGGAAAGTGTCCTCCCTGGGCTTGCCGCCCTTTGCCCCCCTGTTCCCACCTTGGGTATCTCCCCTGAGGGAACCCCTGCCTATAGCACCCCCCGTCCTCACCCCTGATCAGGAGGGTGGCCCGTTGGGCTCTTAGAGCTCTGAGTCTTCTCGGCTTGGCACTTTTGTTCCCATGGTTGACCCCAACTCCCCCCTGAAGAGGGTAAGCGGGTATATGCATCAACCCTCACCTCCCCATTTGGGACAAGGAGAAAGCGAAAATTCTTCTTCCTTTACAAATCATCCCAGCGCCTCCTAGGCAATCTCTTTTGATAATGGGTTATGCTCCCTCCTCAGATGCCTCTCTCTTGCTCATCCCAATAAAGAAAATCAAGCCTACTTCCTGTTACCTATTTTTTCCCCTTGGAGTCAGTCAAAATTACTGTACAAGCCCTCCTCAATATGGGAGCAGCAGGCAACTTTATTGTTCTCAGTGTGGCACGTTCATTAAACCGAGTATTAGAGGGCGCTTCGTCTATCATGGGCGCCTTAATAGAGCCCATAAAGTCTTACTGCATCTGACGCTCCTTGCACTTCTCCATTCACGATTTTGGGTTTTGTGACAAATTCTCAGCTGTACAGGTCTTGCTCTATCCCGTAATCCTGGGGTGGGCTGGTGGCGTCGCAAGCAAGTCCACATTAACCTTGTGAATAACTCCTTGTTGTTCATAGGCCTTAAGCTGAGCGGAGAATTTCCCTGTTAGAAACCCTTCCCTTGGCACATCTCTTGGCTCCATCTCCTCTCCTGATCCCACTCCAATGGGATCCATTCAGACTTCTTTTCCTTCCTAGCCCCCTATAATTCTATCTTCAATATGTCACTGGCATCTAAGCTTCTATTGTACTCAGAATATAATTTGTCATTCCAGATGATGGTTGACTTAGTCAAAATTAACCGCCCCTCTACCCCTACATGGAGGAAGAGGACAAGGACTTGGGGATTTGGCTGGACGATATGTTAGAAAAGGCGTGATTAATCAAGAAATCATCCCCTGTCGCCTCCCCATAGTTTTTGCTAGGAAAGCGTATGTCTTCCTGCGCCCTTGTATTGACTATGGCCACCTCAATAACATTACCATCCCCAATCCATACCCCCTACCCTTAGAGAAAACCATCGCCCAAGCCATTGGCAAGTCCCACGTCTTCTCAAAGTTATACTTGGTGAACGCCTTTAATCAGGTTAGGGTGATGAGGGGGAAGGAGTGGCCTACAGCTATCAGCACCTGCTGAGGCTTTTTCCAATTCAGGGTGACGTCTCTCGGACTGAAGAATGCTCCAGCCACCTTCCAGCGCCTCATCAATGACATTCTGGGGGACTTTTGCTTCTCATTCGCTGTGGCCTGCATTGACAAAATTCTGATCCATTCCCTTACTCCAGAACAACATGACAAGGATCTTGAGGCGGTGGTGGCATCCCTACACAAGGCATGGCTCTTCGTGAAACCCTCCAAGTGTGACTTCTTCAGGGACGAGGTAACCTTACTAGGCAACCTTACTAGGCAACCTTGCCTTGAAGGATGGCTATGCTGTTCCCCTCTGAAAGCTCGAGACTATACAGTCTTGGCCCACCCCAACTATGTAAAAGCAACTCCACAGTTTCCTTGGTACTGTCACCTTTTTAAAAATCTCCCCAGCACTCGCCCAACTGGCGGCACCCCTTCACCCCCTCACTGGTAAGAATGTCCCTTTCAAGTGGTCCCCCAAATGCCAGCAGACCTTAAAGTCTATCAAGGAGATTTTCCTCACAGCCTCAGTCCTGCGGCATGCTGACACCTCCCTCCCCTTTATATTAGCCTGCAATGCCTTGTCAGTGGCAGTGGGCGCCGTGATGCTACAGGAACATGAGGGATTCAAACACCCAGTGACATATTACTCCAACAAGTTCACCTTAACAGAACAAGCGTGGCCAATATAAAATAAGGAGCTTGCGGCAGTGGAATGGTCACTCGCACTGGCGATACCTCCTGCAGGGTACCCAGCATGCAATCACCGTTTGGACAGATCATAAGGCTTTACTTTATTACAACAAACCCTTAAAAGCTGGGGCACTGGCAAACTCACACATACCAGGATTTATGTGGGTTCAACTTCAAGTATAAAATCATAAAGGGCCCCTGAACGTTTTGCTGGACATGCTTGGCCGAAATCCTTTCATGTCACCTAATAGTGGAAAGGACCAGCTAGATCTCACAACCGTAGTGCCCCCTCCCAAATCCTCTCCTTGGATCCCCTACAGTAGCCTTTGCTGACCTTGTCCCAGACGTCCCACTCCTCCTCCGTGTCCTCGCCTCCCAAACCTGTTGCCATGAAGGAATATAGCTTTATGCTGACTTAGAGTCTATGAGACTTAAGAGAGCTCCATATACCTTGTGGGAGGGAACAATCTGGTTCTGCGATTGGATTTAATTTCCCCCCTCCCTACATACCAGGTTATCAAAGAACATCATGTCCTCCAGACAGTTAAGCACACCAGTATCAAGAAGTGTGCGGATCCATAAAGAGAACTTACAACTGGCCTGGGTCCTCAAAGGAAATTCCCACCTGGATCTCCTGTTGTGTCACCTGCGCCCAGGCTAAATCTGATTGTTCTGGGAAGAAAGGGCTGTTACACCCTCTGCAAGAGGCTGAGGGACCATGGACCTCAGTATCAGTGGAAAATATCGTAGAGCTCCCACCTTCCTGCAGATTGGATGCTATCAGGGTAGTCGTAGACCAATTTACTAAGTTTGCACTTTTTATCCTCTTCCTCTCATATATTACTGCGGTGGAGAACGCAGATTTGTTTGTCAACCATGTCTTTGCAATTTTTGGTCTCCCCAATGAGATATTGATTGACAGGGGGCCCCAGCTAACTGCCCAGTTCTGTGAAGAGCTGTTAACCCTCCTCAGCATCATGACCTGCAGATCCACTGCCTACCACCCTTAGTCCAATGGGAAGACTGAGCGGGTGAACCAGGTACTAGAGCAGTACCTGCACTGTTATGCAATGGCCTCACAAGGCACCTGGGCTAAGGATCTTCCCCTAGAACAGTTTGCATACAACAACTCCCTCCATTCCTTAACCAACATCTCCCCCTTTGAGGCCATTCTGGGATACAACCCCTCCTTTCAAATTGGCCCCCAACTCTCCTCAGCAGTTCCCGCAGCTGAGGACCACACAAGCTCACTCTGAGAGACACATAACCTGGTTTGAAAATACTTGAAAAAGTCTATAAAAAACTACAAGGAGTTTGATGATTAGAAGCGCCTCCCCAGACTTGAGATTAAAGTCGATTCCCTCGTCATGCTAGACACCTATAAATTTCTCTTGAAGGCCTCCACTTGTAAGCTAGCATCCAAACGCTCAAAACCCTTTAGGGTTGAGAAGGATTTAGGCAATGGGACTACCTTTTGAAGCTCCCCACGCATTGTAAGCAGCATAATTTCTTCCATACCTCCCTCCTAACCTCCTTAAAAGGGGAAAGGCCAATATCTCTGGAACCAATTGTTGTTGGAGAATCCCAGAAAGTGGAGGTGGAGGCTATCATGGCTTACCAGAGGTACCACCAATCCGTTCAATGCCTGGTCACCTGGAAAGGCTACCCCTCATACAAGAACAGCTGGGTGAGTGCACGTGACTGCAAAACTGCAAGGACCTGATAGAAAAATTTCACACTTCCCACCCAGCAGCTCCCCATCCCCCCAGAAGATCGCTGCCATCATGGCCATAAAGCTACCAGAGCGGCAAAAATTATGCCTTGGTCTATGCCCCCAGTGGTGGAATCCTTCCTGTCAAAAAAGGAAAAGGTAGTGTAAGTCCTGGAGACCAACGTCTGCAGCTGGATAGGGAGCAACACCCCTTCCAAACAAAAAGAGGTCCCAAGGGCCAAGTAGACCCCCTGTTGCAGTTGAGTGACTTGGAACACATTGTAGACGAGCGCTGAGTAACTGCTCTCCCCCCAAGGATACCAGTTCCCACCCCTTCCCCCTCCTTAACCCTGGCAAGTTTTATAGAGGGGGTCTGCAGAGAGATTGCGCACTCCAGAGGCCATGGGCAGGCTAAGGACCCCCACTCCTCAAGCAAAATATGCCAAAATTTTGAGGAAATAGCTCCCAACAACTTTGGAGCTTGGTCTGCAAATTTCAGGCTGAGGGAGCCGTCAAGACTGGCCGGTGCCAGAAAACAGGTTGGGACACAACTTGAATCTTGAACTAGGCACCAGACAACTCAAACCAGTTGCCCCAACTTTCCAGGATGGATCTGGGAAGTTCAGATTGTGCAAATAGCTTAATTGAAAGTTTGAACCAGGCCCAAACACGCTCAGCCCAGTAGCCCTTGCCTCCTGAGATGAATCCAGAAAATCTGAATCATGCGAATAGGCCAACTCAGATAATCAGGAAAAGATTGCACCATCAACTTGGCTTGGTCCCAAAAATGTGGAAAAAGTTGCAAAAAATTTGTCGATTTTTGCCACAATTTTGAGTTTCCCTCAATCCCCTCCATGCCATCCAACCAAATCCAGAGCCAAACCTCAGATGACCAATCATATGATACCTCCCCTATGCGATTCACCCAGTACTTAAGGCAAACTGCCCTTCTCATGGCAGTTGTTAGTTCATTCTCTTATTTTTTTGCGCTTTGCACTCAATAGACCTCAAATACCCCATACAGCTTGCCTTGGCCTCTTTCCATTTTTATTTTAATTAAAAAGTACGCCAATTGATCCGGCAAAGTGTGCCATTGACCAAGTCCTTATCCCAATGTTTGCCAAGTGGATCATCCAGTCACTTGATCTCACCACATGGCGGCGGATCATAAACGTGATAAACCAGCTCACCCCTGATGACGAACCCACTGTCTCATTTGTTATTGCGCATCTATTTAATGTGAACCCTGTCATCCGTTCTACCACTGAATTTCTGAAACCGCTTCCCTGTTGGAGCAGCACCAGAGCAGCTCTACCCTGCTGCTCGTGGACTTGGAGTCCACATCTGGCTTGGCTGCTGATGGTTCAGCCCAACTTCAGGACCTGGAGCACCCCATTTAGGCGATGCTTGGTCCCAACCTCCTTCACGGCTCACATCTCCTCTGATCTCACCTCTGATTGTGTGGCAGCCCCTGTGTCGCCCCTCGCTGGCGTGAAAGCTCACTTGTTCAAATCCAAAGGCCAGCAACTGTGAACCCTGGAGGAGTCATTGTCCTCTCTGCCTCTCCCGCACTTAGGGGGTTGCCCTTGCAAGACTCAAGGTTGCCCCCATTGCAACCATCTGGATTGCCTTGGGGGCCTTCAGTACATTAAGGAACTTTTACTTTCCTCATGTCTCTAATAAAACTCTACTCCTACAACTCACTTGGACCACTGTGAATATGGAATCCTGGGCTCTCCACTGGGTGCTTGCGCACTCAGACTGGGAGCCCAGTATAATTCTTATCAGCCGAATCCATGTCAATTACTAAGTGGCACCCATCCTTTTTAGGTATAAGCAGCAAAGGTGAGGCCCAGGGACTTTGTGAAGGATTCAATAATCCAGAATCAAAGTTGCTTTAATTCTGTGGTCACCTGTGCTTCTTCAATATTAATTTCCTGTAAGGCTGAGCACATATTAGGGCAGAGTTATTCATCAAAACTCGATGATGCACCCCTTTTAAATTTAAATTTATTGCGGGAAAGGCTGACCATGGGACGGACACTTCTGAATATGACTCAGACGAGACAAAACTCAGTACCAGGTGAGGCACCCCAGAGAAGCGATGCTATCTCTTGTTGCCAGCGGGAACGCCACTTATGGGAAGGGGGAGGGAACGTGTGTAGGGGGCGTAGCCACTATTGAGCACGTGTGGAGGAAGGGGTCTGATTTGTTGAACCAGACTGGGAACCAGGAGGAGACCAGCTGCCGGCGACGTGGTGGGAGATATCCAAACATCCACGCTTGAAAGTGATCCACCAAATGAGACCAGAATCTATGGACAGCTTCGGGGAGGGTGGGGATGGATCTGGCGATGGCATCCAAGACAATCGTGTGGATAGTCCACATGGCGATTGCAACCACCAGAGCACGAAGGGAGGGTGGGAGGGGGGAGGCCATTGATGAAGCAAACATATCTCTTGACAGACTGAAGGGATGTGTTTGATCCTGGCCTAGCAGACGTTGGACTTCGCGCCATATTACTTTAGAGGTGGGGCACTTCTCCAGGCGGTGAAACAGCGTTCCATACTGGCCACACACGACACAGGATGAGTGTAAAGCATTAGAGCGCTCAGCTGTACGATACACCCACCTCAGGCAGCGCCACACATGGGAACGGACTTGAGGCTGCAACAGAGAATGGTGTGCATATTTCCAGATAGTCTTTTGGGTCTCAGTGGAATAAGGGATGTCCATCATGTCCAGGTAGTCCACCCTGGAAAGGACTTGGGGTCGAATGGGGATCACGCCATCATGGATGGGTAGCCCTGATCCTCTTGTGTGAACTGAGGAGAGGGGCGGCCTCTTCGGGTTGTATGTCCACTAATACAAATTCTCTACTCTGCGCTTTGCATGGAGAGTAGGATTCGTTTGTAGTGGGTTCTGGTCCCGTGAGGACCTGTGGCTGATGTGTGTGATGCGAGGTATTTCATCAGGGAGTGGGGGTTTGATGGATTGTTGAGGCCCAAGGCTCAGGAGAAGTTGGAGCGGGCCGCGTGGGACCAGTGTTGGGATGGGAGTGTAGGAGCAGTGACGGCCGCAATCCAGGTGCCTAGGATCTTGGCGGCATGGGCTTTGAAGTCAAGTAGGCCCATGCCACCATGATGATGAGGGCCAAACATGACCTCTAGCCGTACTGGTGGAGGGCGGCCTGACCAAAGCCAACCTTGTAGCAAAGCATACAGGGATTTGAAGAAGCTTGGGGAGAAGGGGATGGCGTGGGCTCCAAACCAGACTTTGGATAGGAGCATAGAGTTGGCAAGAACATCCCTGCCAGTGAGGGTAGTAGGGTGGGCTCTGAGAGAGGCGATTCGCTTCGTCACATTGTCCAGTATATGGCCCTCCATTACTGCTGACGCGTATCCTCCTGCCTCCAACCACACGCCCAGATGGCGTACCGGTCCTATGGTAGGTCGCGGCACAAAGGGGAGCACCAGTGGAGCGGTGTGTTTTGAGTTAGTAAGGCGTGGACTTGGGCGAGCAGCTGGGCTGGGTTGGGAACTACTTGCTGGGGCCCAGCAGTTCTGAAACCGACCAAGGAGGATGATTTCAGTTTTGGAGGCATTCAGTGCCGCGTTGCTTACCCGGGAATATTCCTGGATGAGGGCTTCAAGCGCGCGTGCATCTTTATTATTAGACACCCCCACCATGCAATCATCTGCAAATGCCATCATCTTGACTGGGGTTTGGCCTGGCACATGGACCCCAGTGAGTTGGGCAACCACATTTCGCAGTAGTGGGTCAAGGCTGAAGTTGTATAAGAGTGGGCTCAGGGGGTCCCCTTGTCGCAGGCCCCTTTGAGGATGGACTACTTCCGTTAGGAAACCTGGGCCGCGCACAGCCATTGTTGCAGATTCCGTGAGCAGCATCACCCAGTTAATGAAGCGGGGAGGTAGGCGGAAATGTTGGAGGCAGGCCCTAAGGTATTCCCAGTTTACTCTATCATAGGCCTTTTGTTGGTCCAAGAATACAAGTGCCCCAGAGGCTGTGGACTGACACACATTAGCCACAGAGTGCACGTTATCCCAAATTGACCTTCTGGGGATGAAACCAAATTGTTCTGGAGAGATGGTGGCAGATGCTACAGTCCCTAAACGGTTAGCCATGATTTTTGTTAAAATTTTGGTGTCTGTATGTTAGAGAAATGGGGCACCAGTTGGCTAAGTCTACCCTATCCCCTTTCTTAAAGAGTGTGACTGTAAAAGCCTCATGTCCTCCTGGTAGGAGGCGCGTTTCCAGCAGGCTTTGGTTGAGTGAGGCTAGCAGCAATGGGGATATGTATTTAAAATATTTTTTGTAGAACTCATATGGAATGCCATCTGGGCCTGGGCATTTTCGGTTTGGCGCACCGCGAATGGTAGTCCATAATTCGTTCGGAGTAATTAAATTCATTATTTCCGGGTATTAGAAAATGGTGCAGATATGAGCTCTGTCGAGAAATGCCGCCATTTTGGCCGGCTGAATTGGTTCAGCTTGGTATAACTCAGAGTAATATCTTTGCGTTTTGATTGCCACTTCAGCTGGTATGTCCATGATAGAATTATCCAATCTTCACACCTGTGTGCAGGCCACGCTCTGGCGTGGTGCAAAATTTTTTTTGAAGAAGTATGCGGTGCACTTGTCGCCTTTAGTGATGCGTGTGGCCCTGTATTGGACACAAGCCGATGTTTGTGTTGCCTTTCAAGTGCGTTGAGGTGGGCTGCAGCCTCCGCCTACTTCTGGCCCCATGCAGGGCTATATCCTGAGGCTGGAATGTTGGACTCCAAGTGGGCCAATTCTACCAGCGCGCGTGATATAACCACCGATGTGGCTCGTGAGCGTCTGGATGAGAGATGGCAATAGTGGCGGATGGTATCTTTTTTGAAAGTTGCCATTTGGAAATGGGGTCTGCACAAAACGGTGTAACAAATGATTTTGCCAAAGTTGCCTCTTCCACCCACGTGGAAAATCCTGGCGACGCAAGCTCTGGGGGCGGATTTTGCACCAATGTGGGGCCTTTGCAACTGTGACGGGTAAGTGGTATGTTATCGAGACCAGTTGGTGGTCGGAGAATTCCATTTTCATTGTTTTGAAGTGGGAGATGTGGGGTTGGAATTTCGCCGGCACTAGAATAAGGTCAATGCGGGTCATAGACCTTAATTGGCCACTGTGGATGTGGGGACGCGTCATGTTTTTGAGCAGTGGGGCATGTCGTGGCAGCACATCCATTAACCCAAGGGTGGCTTTTAGAATACGTAGTTCTACGTGACCCTGTGGGGCATGGGGTGAGGGCAGCCACCAGTCCGTTGGTGAGGTTAGCCAACAGTTCATGTCGCTGATTAGGAAAGAATCAGGGGGTAGTGGGAGGGATTTGACCAACGAGAAAAATTCCTGACGCTCTTGTGCACCATTTGGGGCATAAATGTTGACGATTGTGTGTGCAACATCGGCCCATGAGAAGGTGACAACGAGCACTCGGTCATTTAGGAATGTTTCTGAAGATGTAAATTTGAAAAAAAAATTGTTTTTCCAAATTAGCACCCCACAGTGCTTTGACCAAAAGGATAGGGATGGTAGGAGCATTGTTTTCCAAGCATCCTCGGAACCTCGTGGACAGTGGGTTTCCTGGATGGCCAGGATATCCACGGGTAAATTATTTTGTAAAAACTCAGTTTCCTAGCCCGGGATGGGGAGGCCTTGAGTCCGGCGATATTCAGCATCCCTAGAGTGAAGGTTTCCCCCATCACACCTTAGGTGCGAGGGGATGGGCCCCCTGGCCCACCAGCCTCTTCCAGGTCCCCACGGGCTTTCACAGCAGCGTGGGTATTAGCAGCAACGCTATCAGGGTTTTTGTTAATTTTTGCGGAAAGAGTCATGTTGGCTTTGTCCTTCGCTTTTTGTTTTCCTGACGTCGGACGAATTTTTTGTGGTGCGGATAAGTTTGGTGCACTGCGAGTGGGGCAAAAAAAATTTTCTTGGTTGGGATAGGTCCCAAGTCGGTTTCAACTGGGGCTTGGGTGCAGCGATTGGGTGAGATCAAATCTCCCATCGGATCCTCAGATTGAGTGGCCCATTCAGCTTGGGCCTCCCAATCTGATTGGGTGATGGATTCCCAAGTTGCTTCTGCTGCGAAGGTCTCCATGTCCTCCTGGCGTTGTGAGTGTGGGATGGTGGTGGTGACCTTGGCTGCTTCCTTGGCCGCAGTCCTATGGGCCTGCTTGGCCTTCTTCCACTCCTGCGGGGAGATGGGCTTTACCAATAGATAGCAGCCTTGTGCTCCCCACGGGAAAGCCTCTTTGGTGCTTGCGGTTGGTTCGTAGTGCGCCTCTCTGCTGGCCATGGCTGCTGAGGGGTGCTCTTGGAATATAACGCCCTCTTTAATGGGGCACACGTGTGCCTTATGGCCAAACGCATCACAGTGGGTGCAAATGGGGGGTGCGCTGTCCATGGTTACCCGGAATGGGTGGGTGGTGTGCCCTGCGATGTCAATAAAGGTGGAGTGCGGGATCTGGGTTAGGTCCTTCGCGATCTCCTCAGTTGGGGTCAGAACTGCGATGGCTTTGCCGGTGCACAGGTGTGGCATCAGCGTGAAACGTTGCATTTTGAAAGATTGTATTTCGCCATATATGGCGAGACCATCTTTCAGGTGTTGCTCCAAAATGCCACGTTTTACTGTAGTAGGCAAAAAGTCAAACGTGAGGAAAATTTGGTTTGATTTTGTCCATCTGGTGCATTTAGTTTTGACAACCTGTTGCCCTTCGGGGAGGTCGACCACTACGCGCACTGCTGCAGCCTCATCTGCTGCTATTTTGCTTTCAAAACCTAGGCCCAGCCAACCGCGTGACATGGAGTGAGGTGCAACGTACACCGCGGTCGGGAAAATATTGTGTACATCTTCACAAAATTTTTCCCATAGGGCTGTTTTTTGGATGTCCAGATACACATGGACTCCAAATTCCACCGACAAAAGTGGCTGGGAATGTGGCGTATTGATGTACTGGTTGCATTGTGCTTGCCACGCGAGTATCTCTGAAAAAATTGTGACCGCCGGTTTTTTTAGATTTTTTTCTATTCCACCAGATTCTCCAGGGCGTTTTTGAACGTTAGAGGCCGCGGACCTTCCGCCTGCTCCTCTTGCCTTGCTTGCCCAACTGCTCCCAGACATGGGCGCAGACTAATCCCCTCTATGAGATTATCAAACTAAATTTAGTCTTGAATTGAATGGGTTGCAAAAGTGTTTGCAACGAGAAAGAAAAGTTTTATGATGCACCCCTTTTATTATTTCAAAATTGTCAATGACTTTTAAAAATATATCAGCATACTACTCATTCAGTAATTACACTTGCCGCCGCTGCTCAGGGGTGAAGGTTTTGCCTATTTTAACGTTAACATGGCTTGTGATAACGTCCTCATTGATTCCTTGGTCAAACAAATTTCAACACCCATGTGCAAATTCTAATTAATTCTCTGGTAGGATCAAATATGGGCGACAAGTTGGTATGAGATAATTTGCATAGGTTGATCCATGAAATTTGCCATCAATACAGTTAAGGGCCCTTGATAGGCAGGATCCAACAGCCCTGGAAAGGTAAGAGACTCACATATATCCAGATTAGGCTCTTCACTAATCTCTACGAAATTTTCTGGAAGAATAGCAACTTGAATTTCGTGTCCACCAGTATTTGCGACAGTGGGGGTATAAATACCCAGTTATTAGCATATATGGCCATCCACTTCTGGGCATCAGCACTGGGAGAAGACAGTTTGGGTTTTTGACCAATGACTCAGTATTCTATCTGATCAGCGATTCTTTTTGTTCCACTAAACAACTCCTAAGTTTCATTTTTAATTTTCTTTGGTAGTGTCTTTAACTACTAGGGGAATATGATATCCTAGGATAGAAAAGTACTAATACTTATGAGTAAATTTGGTTTCAAATTCAATAAGGAGTTGAGCACAAATGGGAAGGTAGTAAATATCATTCTTCAATACAATTGCTGGGGCCATCACCACCAGGGATCCCAACTGAAGCAGCATAGTGAAATAGGCACCCAGGAAGAGAGTCTTCTAAAGCCTGCCTTTTATAATACAGGGTGTGGTTTTAATCTGATGCAACTTTTATGTTTCACCAGAGGAGATGTGATGACATTAACTAGATAATTAATATTGTTTATGGCTAGGATTTTATCTTATGGATAACTTCAACACAAATAACATCAGTACAATGTGAGGGATTTAATATAAATAAAACCCAAGCAAAAGTGATAAAAGGTTGTCAGATTTTGCCAAATTCTCTCGTTTCCAGATATTCTGCTCCATTGATTCCCCCAGCACTATTGGAAGGAGAGCGTAATTTATCAAAAATTATCAAGGTTAATAAGAACAATCAGTCTCATCACAATCAAGGGATAGAAGATTTGATTGCTCAGTAATTAAATAGATTGGATAGATCCCAAACCATTTCAAAGCCTATAAATATATAATCCTTCCAATAATAAAAAATAGGTCAATTTAAAACCTGTTTTTAGTTTATTTATTGTTTTTTTGGAAAATCCACTTAGGTAACTTCAAGAGAAAACCTGCCAATTTGGAATTGTAATTTAAAGCTTCCAGAGTGCTGCTCACTACAGAGGCACTCTGAGTTATGCACCAGTGTAAACATCAATCACTACTATGGATTCTCATTTTTCACCTGAAGAAGCTCAAGATCATGAGCAAGGCAGTATACTATGATGGGTCTGCTAACTAGAACGAAAATTCCCACAAGAACCCTCCATGTTGGAATTCTGTGATAACATAGAGTTTTATGGTCCTAACTTTCGCTTTACCACAAAATTTCAAATACATCCTGAGATTTTACAAACTTTATCAATCAAATGCTTGAGGGGGCCCTAATTCCTGGTATCTGTTCCACTCAATCTCAATATAATGCCATACCCTCTATCTTGCAGGAAGTGTTGCAAACCTTTCAAATGCCAGGAATTGGCACCAAGCAATATTTGCACCAGCTTGTACACCCTACCTTATACCATTTACTACAGGTAGTGGGAATGCATCATCAAGGGATGCTTAATTTACTAGAAGGACTCTAGTCCTTGAATAATTATGTTACCAAGTTTTTCAAGTCTGCTTCTGAGTTTAGCAGAGACAATCATGCTGCCATCATTAATAATCAGACCCTTCTCAATGAAGTACATCAACAGCTTATTAAGCTTGACCACAGGATGTCCAGCTTTTGTTGATTTACAGTTCACAAAGTGAGTCCAAGAAATTCAGAGAGAATGGAGAGAGGGTATTTACTGACTCTCTGAGCGTAGTCAATTGATAGAAGAGGATATTTAAAACTGTCTCTTCCACTTGGAGCAATTATACTCAGGAATTCAATTCTGATTCAACGAAGTAGAGAAAACCTTTGGAACTATGGGTTCTCCTGGGGTTGAAGGACCTCGTGGTCCACCTGGGGGTGAAGAACAATATGGACCTCCCAGCGCTGATGGGTCTCGTGGACCCCAGGGGTTGGAGGGCCCCACGGACTGCCAGGCATGGATGGATATTGGGGACCACTGGTGCTGATGGGCATTCAGGATTCCTTCAACAAATTGACTCTCTATTGAGCATGATGAACCGCTTACATGAGAAGACTTAGAAAGTGGCTAAGGAGTGTAACAACCCCTGATGGGGTACCAATCGACCCCCTCTTGTTGCTTCAGTCTTTATCTGAAGAATTAGATAATCTGGGTAAATGGGCAAAGGACACTGACATCCTTCTACAAGCTTTATGAATCAAAAGGAGAGATGCTATAAGAAAAAAAGTGAAACTTTGGAACTTAAGTATAATGCACAGCAGAAGTAAATTTATGATTTATCTCGCAGATTAGATGAGATAGTGAAGCATGCTGATCTGAATCGTCAGATTAGTGATATTTGTACCAAGGCAGTTGGTCCTTATCCTCAATTTTCTACCCAAATTTCAGACTATAACTCTTATGTCTCCAATCAATTGGAACAACCTGGAGTGCATGTTTTGACCGCCAATGCTCCCATGAATTTCAAATCTGTATTTAAGGATAAATACACTCCTAGGGAAGGCAGCATTATCTCCTTCCTCTACCTATATGAGAAGGCTCTAAGTGAGGCCACAGATTACCAAAAGATGAATTACTTGCCTAATTACCTTACTTAATTGGCTCAGGATATCATGGTACCCCACTTGATGACTTGCTCATCTTAGTCTCAGGTTAAAGAAGCTGATGAAAAGAAGAAAAGAGATAAAGCTAATAATATTCTTCACCTTGATAAGGATATGAGTATGAAACAGGAATATCAAAGCCATGCAGAGTATAATAAAGATGAACATTCTGAGTATTCCTTGACCGCCTTATTGACTTTATTCTCTCAGTTTGGAAGTACCATTACCCGCATTAATTTTCAAGTGAATCAAATCAATGCCAAAGTTATCATTGACACTGGATATCCAGTGAATGTTATCTTGTCAAAATATATCAAGTGGATCAAGTTTACGCCCAATATTCCTCATTATGAAGAATATGGCACTGCGGAACCTCAGAGTACTCAGTCAATTGGAGGTTTTTTGTCACTTCTACTAAAAACTGGGAAGTTAACTAAAACAATCACGGCTATTGTCCTCAATAACTTGAGTTACAACCTACTTTTGGGGACTCAATTTCTGCAGAAATACTATGAATCTATTAAATACCCCAACTCTTCTCTATCTTTTTTGGGGTATAGAGTTCGTTGCTTTTATCTAAACATCTTCATACTAGACGTCGTTTATGTCTGCTAGAGTGGTCAAAAACGTCTTATTCCATTCAATACCATGTCGGAGTCCTACAAGTAAAATTACCCCCTATAGCGGCGGACATAGAAGAAGGGATGCCTATTTTCTCACCTTGAAAATTTAGTTATTCCGCCAAAATCTCAGGCAATTGTTAATACTTTTTTTACATTTTTCCATCCTCAAAGGTTATTTGTTAAAAGTACAAGGCATTTTCAACCCTTCTTCTAAAGAACATTTGCCTTGTCCTAGGGCATTGTATTCTGCTTATTCTGTATCGTTATCTGTTTTATTGACAAAAATTATTAATGATCTGAAAACGATAGATCAAAGCATCCAATCGCCTATGTCAAATTAATACCCCTATCTCAAATCTATGACGTTAAAACTTTTTGAAGCTTATAAGACTTTGGATTGGAAGCCAGTCAAGAGATTCTTACTGTGGGACATGCAATAGGGAAGCATCTTACTAAAGAACAGGAGATACACATACTACAATTATTTGAGAATACTCCAACAGTATTTTCTAAGCATACTTATGATTTTGTAATATGAAATGAGTACTACACTCCTTTGAAACTGTTGATCACCTTCCTATTCATGTCAAGCCCTATCATAAGTCCAAAGTGGAGGAAGCCCAGGTTACCAAAGAATTGCATCAACTATTTGAGGCTGGATTACTAAAACCCTCCAACAGTCCTTGGGCCTCCCCGTTGCTGCTAATTAAGAAAAATGATGGTTCTCATCAGGTGGTTATGGATTATCATAGATTAAATGCCATTACTTGATTAGATATTTATCCTTTACCTCAGATTGATGAATCCCTTTGGTTGTTGGCTGGATCAACTTATTTTTCTGCAATGGACTTAGCCTGTAGATACAAGCAAATAGAGATATCCCCGGAAGACCAAGTTAAATGTGTTCTAATATCCAGTGAGGGTCTATTTGAACCAACCCAGATGCCGTAAGGATTGAGTAACGCCCCAGCAACCTTCCAAAGGGCCATGAATGGTATGTTACAGGACTTAAAGCTCGCCTATGTTCTGATATATCTGGATGATATTACTGTGTATTCAAAAACATTTACTGAGCATTTGGATCATCTAAAAGAAGTTTTCAGGTGAATTTAAATTCTTCCTTAAAGCTTAAACTCTCCAAATGTTCATTCTTCCAAAATGAAATGGAGTTTTTAGGACATCAAGTATAAGCTACAGGGATTTGACCCCTCTCAGGAAAAATTCAAGCTATTCTTTAAATGCCTTCTCCTACCTTGCTGTGGGATATTCAAGTCTTTCTCGGTATGATTGGGTATTATTGGCAGTTTATACCCAACTTTGCTGATATGGCTGATCCATTACTCCATCTGTTACAAAAAGGAGTGCCCTTTGACTGGAGTTCAGCTCAGGAACAGTCATTCAATTCTCTGCAAACTGTTTTAACTAAGGCACCTGTTTTAATTTATCCTTGATTCAATAAGACTTTCTTATTACATAATGATGCAAGCAATGTAGCTATTTGGGGTTATCTTATCATAGTGTGATGAAGAACAAAAGGATCATCCCGTCGCTTTTTATAACAAAGCTTTGTCCAAAGCTGAACACAATTACAGTATCACTGAGCGAGAGTGTTTGGCCGTAATTCTAGCAATCAAACACTTCCGTCCCTTCTTATTTGGTAACCATTTTACTGTTATTACAGACCATTCTTCTTTACGAGGGTTGCAAAGTTATGAAGGATCCTGATGGGAATTGGCTTGCTGGGCTTTAAGATTGTAAAATTACGATTTTTCAAGTTCATTTGGGTGCTCAAAATCAGATTGGTGATGGTTTGTCCCCACTGCCTATTATGACTAAGAAAGTGGAGAAAGTAGAACGCCTATATAATCTCATAGGCAGGCCTGAGTTGTGGAATCAAGAGTCGGAAGATTGAGCCTATTTAAAATCTACTATTAAAGATACTGTGATCTGGGAGGGAGCTTTATATAAGAAGGTTAAATCCAAGTGGTTACCCTTTTTACACCCAAACTCAAGGTTTTAGGCTGTCATGGAAGGACATGAGCAAGTAGGCCATAGTGGGTTGAAGAAAACTCAAGAATGGTTGAAAACCCGATACTATTGGAATAGCATGACTAAATTCATCCAAGAGACCCTTGAAATGTGTCCTATTTGTAAAAGCCATGGAATGACCAACTCAATTTATCATCATCAAGTTATTCCCCCAACTAAAGCGTTTTTAGTGGTAAGCATTGATGTGGTAGGTCCTTTCCCTTGGGGATTACATGGCCACCAGTATTATTATGACTGTCGACCATTTAACTAAATTAGTTGAAGCCATTTCCATTGCTACCCCCTCAGCTAAAACTACGGCGCTTTTCCTATATCAGCATATTATTTCTAAACATGAGTGTCCTAAGGTCCTTATATCATATAATGGGAATAACTTCACTTTGCAACTTATACAGATGTTATATAAATTATTTAACACTGCTCAGAGATTTGTTGTTCCATACAATCCATCTACAAATGGGGCCATTGAATGAGTCAACGGAACTCTAGTTTCAATTTTAAGAAAAATGGCTGATAATGATCCATCCCAGTGGAATTTTCTTTTGCCTAGTGCCTTATTTGCATATTGGATAAGCTATTATTGAACTATCAAGATTTCACCTTTCAAGTGCCTATAAAGGCAAGACCCCTCAGTCCCTTCATTGTTCAAGCCATACTTGAAGAAAGCATACCTGAAAACTTAGATCTAATTTTGAGAAATCTGGCGGATGCAATTATTTGTCTTCAAGCTCAAGCCATGAAGTCAATTGAAGTGACTACTCAAAGAGAGATTCAAATAACCAATCAATTTAAACCCGCCTTACTGAATACCAAATCGGATATTATGTTATGTATTACCACTCTCGCCTGGTGGGCAAAATGAGAAGTAAGGAACTAACTGGTCTGGTCCTTAATAAGTTATATTTTAAAGAGGATTAGAGTATTCGATTGTTCATGTTGATACTGGCATAGTGATCAATCATATCCACCCTAGGTTTTTAAGAATTCACACTCCTCCGCAATTGAATCTTGAAGGGTGAAGTGTCAGGATTTTTTCAAATTCTCTTGTATCTGAAGATTCTACTCCATCAATTCCCCCAGCTTCATTAGAAGGAGAGCTTAATTTATATTAATCTATCAAGGTTAGTAAGAACGATCAGCCTCATTCTGATCAATTGATTGAAGATTCTATTGCACAACAATTAATTAGCTCTGATAGATTATGAACCAGATCAAAACCCATAAATATCCATACTTTCAATAATATGAAATTAGGTCTGATTTATAACCTGTTTTTGCTTTAACTTATCGTTTTTGGAGAATCCACTTGAAGTAACTTTGAGAGAAAACCTGTTTTATTGGAAGTGTAATTCAAAAATCCAGAGCAAGGTATATTCCCCCAGCATGGCCCTCCATCATCCCAGGTGGTGCCTGTGGTTCACATAAAATGAGGACATTCCTAGTATTGAGTGTGCCAGTTTGTTGTATGCAAATTGTGCAATCCTCAGCCAGTTGATCCATCATTCTTGTCATATGGTGCGGCAGCATCATAAGTACTTTTAAGGGTCTGATTGGCCCTCTCCATCTGGCCATCAGATTGGGGATAATACGTGGAGGAGCAACATGGTTTAATCTTCAGATTTTCCAAGAGGTGGTCCTAGAACCTAGAGCCACGTTGTTGACCCCAGTCCAAGATAATCTAGTCCAGGAGTCCATTTCAGGTGAAGACCTCCCTTACGAATATTCCCACCATGTCCTTTGACTTGACATGGAGGTGCATGGAAAAAACTTCGCATACTTTGTTAATCAGTCTACCATCACCATAACCACATCATAACCCTCCAATTTTGGAAGCCCAGTAGTAAAATACATTTGATTAAGGTACAAGCATTTGTGTGATCTGCAGGGTCTTAACTTTCCTGCAGGTTTGCTCCATGTTGGTTTTGATCAGGTACAGGTAAGGCATCATTTGGCACAACCTCTTTTGGATTTCGCTAGTCCAAGCCAGGTTTAGTTCCATAGTATCAATTTGAATGTTTTCCCAATACTATGGTGTACCACCGAAGGGTGGTCATGATTCAACTCCATGACCTCAGTTTGAAGCTTGAGCATCAGGATCCATAGGTGGTCTTTGTGAAGGATGAGGCCTCCCTCCTCCCTGTGATTCTTGTGGCCATTGCTGGGATCCCCTTCCTCAATTTCCCTTCTAACCTTGTTCTCAATTTCAGTACGTCATTGGGCTATCCATATTCTATACATTAAGTCAGAACAATCTCCCTCTTATTGCCTCAAACACCTGAGGATGGATCATGGTAGCCATGTTGAAACGTTGAGCTCTTCCTTTGCGCAAGTCATTTTTGGGTCCCAGCTAAGTAGTTCTAGAAATAAGTTACTCTCCCCACGTTTATATTCTATCTTTTAATCATACATAGACAGCTCTAAGTGCCAGAGGTCCTGTCTCTGAAACATTCTTCAGGGGCTATTGTGGAACTCTAGAGCCCTGTGGTTAGTCCTGATTGTGGAATGATGGCATGCTTGCAAATGATGATGCTTCCACTCATCTAGAGCTGTGATAATCACCTATCGTTCCTTGTCATAAATGTGGTAGTTTGTTTCTGTCAGAAGCACCTTACTGATGAAGTAGCATACTGAATGCTCCAAACTTTCCTTGCTGGTTTGTAAGAGGACAACCACAATAGCAAGTTAGAGGCTTCCATCTCCAAAATTGATTGTATGGTCAGCATCAGAGTACACCAGAACCGGCGCTATGTGAAGGGCGTCCTTGATGGCCTGGAACGCTGTCTCTTCCACCTCTTCCCATTGAAAAGGGACTTTCCTAGTCGTTAGGTTTAGGGAAGTCATCTCTGAGAGGTACTTGGTGACTTTCATCAATAAATTTATTACCCCTAGGAAGCTGCACACCCCCTTCTTGTAGGGAGCGCAGCCCACTTCTTCACTGCTTTCAGCTTGTCCATGCAGATAGCCGTTCTCTTTTCAAATACAAAGTTGCACAAGAAGGATTCTGAGCCCTTGTAAAAATCACATTTAGAGGGCTTCAAATGGAGGTTTGCCTTATCCAGCGCCCTGAGGAACTTCCTAACGTCCTCTGTGTGGGTTTCTCGAGACTTGTAGAATACCAAGATGTCATCCATGTATGTGACACAGCATTTCTAATCAAGTTGCTGAGTGCATTGTTGATGGTCCGTTTGAAAACCGCTGGTGAATTCTTTAGTCTAAATGGCATAGATTTGTACTCATACATACTCAGGCGACACTTAAATTCCATAGTTGTTGAAGGTTCTGGTGAATATGGTACTTAGTTGCAGGCGACCACCAGATAACTTTGAGAACACTTAGCTTCCCACAATCATCTGAGAGATGCTCACTTTAAACAGGAGAGGAATGGGTCTTTTTCAGTTATAATGTTTGTCATCGGTAGTCTACACAGGGGCAGAGGTCGCTGTTGGCCATGGGAACCAGGATTATGGGGTACAACACTGGTATTTTTAAGACACAATTGTCCCTCGCTCCAACATGTCCTTCACGTAATTGTCCAGAGCTTCCTTTGCCCTAGGGTTTAGAGGGTACACTGGGATTGCTTTAGGAAGCTTGGTGTCCCCTTTGAACTTTAATGATAAGCAAAAGGACATGTGGAGCGCAGGTGGCGGCAATGTTCCTCTGGAGCAAGTATTATAGACTCTGAATTCTTCTGGTATCTTTTCCATCTCCATTCCTAGGTTCACAGAGTTCACACTGGGCCTGCTTCTGCTCAAGATAAAAAATTTTAAGGGTATTGGCTTCAGGTCCTTAGGGTGGTTGTCACCTGGCCCACATCCAAATTAAAATGCGGAGAATACTTGTGTTACCACCTTATACCCAAAGTGATGGAGGTGGGGCTGATTCTGGGTGACACTGAAGGTTTAATAAAAACAGTCGGGTCCCTGCTGTAGTCTTATTATTGGCTCAATCTCCCTGCATTCCAACTATTAGGTGGTGTCTGCGAGAGTTATGGTGCCCTTTTTTCTGCATTGGTACTTTCAGTTTCGTATATAACTTCAAGTCCAAGTAATTTTCATCAGCCCTCGTTTTCATTAGCTCCCACAGCTTCTTAATCTAAACGCTTTTACCTTTCTTCTTATTTTTAGAGAAAACAGAACAAAAAGCTAATATGAACTATTACCTTTATTAACAGAAGAGATGCAAGTGGGTTTCAGGCAGAGTTTGTACACAGGAGCGACTATCTTCTGGAGGTCGCCTGTACCAGGGGCCACAGGGCATGAAGCAGGTTCACCAAGTCTAACTTCTCCTGCTGTCTCACATGGTTGGAAAAAGGCTCTGAATCTGCACGTCATCTGCGGGCTCTTCTATGGTTCCCAGGAACATGGGTTCTGGCTTGGGCCAGGAATAACTAGCTTTCCACCTGGTAGGCAACTGTGACTTCCTCATCCAAGGTTACATCCAGGCGGGTGGCAGCCATATCAGTGAGAATGTCTGGACGTAAGTTCTGTCAGAAAATCTGTCAAAGCTGGGAGGGGGTCACTTTCGCGGCTTTGGCTAGAGGCTGGAACAGATGAATGTATTTCATGATAGCCATTCTTCATTAGCTGAGGGACAGGAGCGCTGACCAGGTGGCATCCTGAGAGTCATTTGGTGTGGTAGCTCTTTCACTAGATGGAAGCACTCCTCCATAGAGGCTATAAGAGCTGACTGAGGTTCCAAGGTTTTTGTGATCCATACTGACAGGTTCTTTTAAAAGTCAGCTATCACCCGGGCGATATAGAGGGATGCTGCCATGGTCCCTTAGAGGCCATGGTGAGACAGGCTTGAAACTTGATGAGGAGAATGTTCCATGCACTACTCTTAATTATTCTGGTGTCAAAGCTTGTCCAAAACTTGGATGTTGTGTCAAAACATTGGAATCAAGCAGCAGAATTTCCTTAGAATAGGAAGAGGCGAATAGCTTCCCAATATAAGAACATGTTGGAAAAAATCACTCTCAGCGTAACAGTTCTCTTGACTGATGGCAAAGTTCAAAAATGGCTAAAAGCTGTAAACTAGTGGAGAGATAAAAACAAAAAGATGAGGCGAAATAGACTATTTTATTGAGTTAAAAAGTATGAAATATATAGGGCGTTTGGGGACGTGGTGCCTAGTGGACCTTTATGGCCCAGTATGATTAAAATTTTCACTGCCTTTCAGATTGACCACCTAATCAGCTTCTCATTGTTCTGCAACATCCTTGTAACCACAAAGGTGGGAGCTGACTCCTTGATATTTAATAAGGTGAGACGGGATTCCTGAAGGTGTCTCCATCAATTATCATGCGCTTGATGCTTTCTGATTGAATCTCATATTGGTGCCTTTATGGTAAGTTCCATTCCCTTTGTCTCAATAGTTGACTTACTGAGGCTTGATTTGGGAGTAGGGGTTTCAATCGCTCATCATTTAATATCCTGACAATACCCCCCTCAAGATTCTATTGGAAAGGGTATAGGGCCAAAAAATTGGCCATGTACTCAATTTACCACTTTCCCCTGATTGATGTTGGCATTGAAGTACTCCAAGTCCACCTTATGAATGACCTTATAGGGTTCAGACCAAAGAACTTCAGGCTTGTTCTGTTGAACTCCAAGTCAATGGCGATGAAAGGTAATGGGGTCACCTAATTGAAAATGAGTAAAGAGGGTCGGCCAACATTATATTGGGATGTATCCCTTTTTGTGGTGTGGTGATGTTGACTTTCATGTATAAAGGCTAAGTTGGACAATTTTATCTGGCTAAGGCCCTCATAGTTAAATCATAGCTATCAGGTATGTAGGTATTAAGAAGGGGTGAACGCTACTTGTTAAATGGAAAGCTCATCCATATAAAGATTAAAGGAGGAAATATTGTGATTAAATGGTAGCTTATTCAATAAGCAAGCAAAGCGCTGGGTAGATAATGATTCCACCAAGTAGGGTCAGAGGCAGCCATCTTCTGTAGAATAGAGACAAGGTTCCATTAGCACTTTCCACTTCCAATTGGTTGATGGGTAGTAAGGGGCGTTGAAGCTCTGGTCAGTTACAAGAAGAAAAGTGAGTCCTTGGACTACCTATGAGTTAAATTTAACACATTTTACGAAAATAAAATTTGTTGGCATCCATGCTGGGTAAACTCATGATAAAATAAAAAAATCCATGGCTTTTGCAGTGGTAGCAGGGACAGGAATCGACTTGACCCAATTGATAAAATGGTCTATGGCTAGGATGATATATTTATGGACATGCAATCTGTTGGGAAGAGGGACTACCATATCAATGATAACAATATTGAAAGTACCAATGTGATATTGACCAAGTGCTGATATTAGGAACTAGCTCAATCTTGAGACTGACATGTCATACAAGCTTCCAATACCTCTTGGATGGTTTCTACCATTCAGTCCCAGTACCATTGTTTCTTTAGCTAATTGTAAATCTTCTTCACTGTCTTATGTCCAAAAGGTCACTTGGCCTTCTAGGATAATATTAGTTCAAGAAGAAGGGTGAATTTAGGGAAGCCATTTTTTATTGACCCTCTTATTTAGTATTCCTTATTTGATCTGAATGTCTCAGGTCATTTTCAGGCTCAGCTTGGATCTTGGGAGTTTTTAACTCCCAGTTTTCTGGCCAGATGATTAGATCATACTGTGGGAATCCAGCTGTTTGTTTCGTTTGCTGGTGCTTAATGCTGTTGGATTCCACAGCTTTTTTTATTAAATAAAACTAAAATACCAATAAATAAAAAGCTAAGTGTTTTAAGTTTTTATTAGTGTGATTGCGAGTTAAGAAAAATGAAACCAATTGATATCCAACTGGTCAGTATTTATACTGTATCAAGAGTCAAAGGGAATTCGATGATAAATTTGGAATGGCTTGTTACTTTCCAAATAAAGAATATGCAGATTCAACCTATCAAAGCTCAGAAAAACTTGAGTTACTTTAGTAAAATGGCAGAAGGGAAGGTTTTTTAGGGAAGAATGTACCCATGTGGTAATAAATTTTATAATTAAACCAATCACTATTTGATAAATTAATTTTATCTAGGGGGACCTCCGCCACACCCATAAAAGGGAGTGGTCTCCGCTTAGGGGTTGTACTGTAACTAGATGTGGCAGGGAAAGAACCATTTGTTGGATGCCCCAGAATATGCCACATGGTCATAGGAATCTGATTACTTGATTTTGAGTTAATTGCCCATTTGTTATTTGGAAAAGTGTTACCCCAATTCGTGGGGTTCCACCAAAAATTTGCCAGGGACTTTTGGCCAATATTATCATTATTTTTATTTAAATCAATATTACTTTGAATCAGACATGTAATTGGAAAATAATATGGAGTGAATCAGGACTATTATTACCTAAAACATTCTTTTGCTGAATCGAGATGGCAAATGTCTGACATCACCCAAAAAATGTTGAGGGGAGATTAGGGCCAAAGTAAACTGTCATGTACGCGATTAATAATAATCCCTGTAGCTTCAGATTTGATATAGTACTCATCTTCTCTATTGTAATTGATGGTGAACGGACCCTCCCAAATTGATCCAAGCTTGCCGCTTCTAGAAGTGATGCAATTATGGTAATATAAGACCATATAAGACACTTGAAATGAAGGCAGGGGAGCCTAAAGCTCATTGGCAGCTTGACCTTCTTTAGTGACCCTTTTAACTAGGTTCGTCATAGCCTCATATTGAAGCTGAATATATGGTGAGCTAATCATCTCATGGCCTTTTCAGGTTCCTTACCACTAGAGAAGACATCCTTAGATAAGAGGGCAGGTTTTCCAGGTTCCAGCCCATACAAGACACAGAATTGAATATTTTTATAATCTGGTGATAGCTAATCTGATATGTCATAAGAGCACCAGGTAGGTATTGATCCCAATGAAGAGTATCAGAGGAGGCCATTTTTTTGTAGAATGGATCGAGGTTCCATTTGTTCTTTCCAATGTCCCATTAGTAGAGGGATTATATAGAGCCAAGGAAAGTTATTGGGCTCTTATGGAAGTGGCCAGGATTTTGACTAATCTGGAGGTAAAGTTCTTACCATTGTCGCAGAGTAGTACTTGGGGACACCCATGACGAGTGAATATGTTTATATGTAAGAAGGTGGCTGTGGCCTTGGCCGTTTGGGCTTGAAGAGCCACGGCTTCCACCAACTTAGTGAAGTGGTCAATGCCTATTAGAATGTAACGATTCCCACTGGTGGTCTGGGTTAGCGCTCCTAACATGTCTAAACTGATAGTGTGAAAAGGTTGCTGAGGGGCTGTGGGTTGGTATTGGTATCTAATCTTGAAACTGGATTTCTCCTTACAAGTGAGGCAGGCATCCAAGACTTCAATAATAGATTCCATGGCACCCTCCCAATAGTACCGTTCCTTGATCCACTCATAAGCCTTCTTTACTCCACCATGCCCAAGGGTGGAGTGGGCATCAAAGATCATTGGTACCCGCTCTGAAGGTCACAGATAGGGCAGCCATTTTACTCCTACCAGCTTATATAACTTTCTGCTTTCCACCTTAATGTTGTAGGAATGTCGTGCTATAATTTTCTGGATGGGTTAATTATCATCCCCTGATTAAGGGGTCATAATGAGATCATGTAATCTCACCTTCACTTTTGTCAAGATAAAGGATAGGCAGCCAAGCCAAGCCATCCACATTCATATGATGTGTCCCGCTCAGTGCTCAATTTTCATATCAAAATGTTGAAGTTTAAGGGCCCAATGGGCCAACTGTCCGGTGGGATCCTTCATGTTTTGTAGCCATTTTAAGGGGGCGTGGTCATTAACCACAGTGAAGGTAGTGCCATATAGGAAAGGACGGTAATTTTTAACAGCAAGTAAGACTGAAAACCACTCCTTTTCAGTGACACTGTTATTACGTTCAACTTTTGACAACATTTTGCTGAAATAGGAGACTGGATGATCTACGCCATTACTGTACAATTGGGCCAGGATGGCTCAAACGGCATAATCTGAGGCATCAGTGAACAATATGAAGGGTTTCCCATAGTTGGAGTGGCGTAGGATAGGGCGTTGCTGAAGCAAATTCTTTAGTGTTTCAAATGAGGCTACTTGTTTTGGACCCCAATAAAAGGGGTGTTTTTTTTCCAATAGTCAAATAAGAGGCTCGCTGAGCTGGGAGAACTTGAGGATAAATTGATGGTAGTACCCAGCATACCCAGAAATATTTGAATGTCCTGGAGGTTCTTAGAGCAGACATTTTAGAGATAGCTTCGACTTTATCTTGTAAGGGCTGGATCCCTTCATGTGAGATAGCATGTCCAAGAAAATCGACCTTCTTTTAAAGAAGGTGCATTTTGGCAGTTTCAACTAGATGTTAGAAGCCCGTAGGCTTTAAAAGACTTCTTTTAGATGATCGAGATGATCTTTAAATTTTCAGAAAAGACGGTGATGTCATCAAGTTAACAATCACACAGCTTAGCTTATGGTCCCGCAGAATGTGATCCATTGCATGTTGGAGGATGCTGGCACATTTCACAGCCCTTGGGGTAATCAAGTAAGCTGAAATAAGCCTTTACTACAAATGAGAGCGCATTTCTCCTAATCTTGAGGAGAAAGGTCCATTTGTCAATACCCACTTGCCAAATCCATGATTGAGATGAATTTCGAGCTGGAGAGTTGTGCAATGGCATCATCTATGTGGGGGATATAATAGCTGTTTTTTAGTGAGGTTATTTAGTTTATGGTAGTCCATTACTACTAAATGACCTCCATTATTCTTTCTGATCAGCAAGAGAGGGGACGCCCAAGGGCTTTAAAATGGTACTAATAACCCAGAGTCTAATAACTTCTTGAGTTCAACCCCCATTTGCTGCTCTTCAACCTTAGACTTATATAAAGGTTTAGATCGAATAGGTTGGGCATTACCAACATCAATAGAGTGGCTCCATCCTTTCATATGCTCATAATTCATCTCGTTTTGGGAGAAAATATCGCTATATGTATCCAATAGTGAATAAACTTTTTAAGCTCATCCAGGGTTAGGTCATCGGAGATGTGGACGTTAGGCGGAGTATACACCATCTAGTCAGTGGGTAACCCACATCCAACATCGACCCAATAAAGTGGACAATGTTAATTTCATCAAGGGGAATGAGTAGACCTTTCCCTATCTCTTGATGTTTTAGACAATGATCGGTTGATTGGTAAGCTTCCCCAATAAGATATTGATGGGTCGTTGATAAGAGGGATCTAGTATACCCAGCAACATCCATGGTTTCAAAGCGCTTATTACATCAATTCTAGTTATGTGTAGCAGACAGGCTCAGGGGATCTGTAGTGTAATGTTGGTAGCGACCACCCATTGTTCCCCAGCCTTGATTACTGTTTCCTCTGCAGCATAAAAGGGAATTCCCTCTGAAGCATCGACCAAATCAGGCAACTTTTTTGTGTTGTGACCAGAGGTCGTTTTAAATAAAGGTAAAGCAGAGGAATGGTATACAACTAAGCAGGAGTATTCTTTTTTACTGGGTTCTTTTTGGTACAGAGTAGAGGAACTTTATAACCGAGTAGGGAGTGGTAACCCTGCTTCATGTTGATTATACCATCATACTCAATCATAAACTGCGTGCCAATAAGCATTTAATAGGCGTTATTGTCCAAAGCCACAGAGGGAGCTGCCAGGATGAGCTTTCTCAATCCAAATAGGCAAAGAGGAGAAGGCGTCAATAGCACGTGTGTTATTAGGACCCACCGTTCCAATTTCCTGCGCACACTCAAGATCAGGAGCTAGCTTAATCTTCTTGATCAGCTTCTATGAGAGAACGTTCCTAGGAGATCCAGTGTCCAAGATAGCCCTAAAATGGACTTTTTGAATAATGACCTCTACCTTAGTTATAGTCCCGCTAAAGTTAAGGGGAAGAGCTAACTCTTCCCTAAAACGGAGAGTAGAGGCAAGTTTTCTAGCTGTTTTGGGGTAGTTATTTTTAATAGACTGTAGGGTGTGAACATGATGAATGGGCCGGATCAGCAAGCAATAATCTGGCCAGCATTGCTAGCAGTATTAATAACTTTAGGGCACCCCTGCAGTTGATTAAAGTAGGTTTTTTGAGGGATCAGGGCTTTATCTACTCCTTCAAGGTTTAGTCAATCCGGTATACCTACTTCAACAGGGGCTACAAGGACATAATAACCAACGTCCCTATAACTCACTTCAGACTCATCATCTGAAGGGTTGTCCACACACATTGGGTGGATATGAGAAAAGCTTTTGAAGGCTGAGGCCATAACTTTATAGCAGGGGGCCATCTGCAGCGATGATGATTGGAGGAGCAGGCGGATTAACTTGAGAAGCCTTGTCCGTGAGCCCATGGTTATTGGGAGTGACTATCACCGGAGGGTGAGATTTGGTCGTCCTCACAGCTACAGGGTTTGGCTTTGAGTTGGCTGAAGGAGATATCCTCGTGGAGAAAGCTGCTTTAACTACACCAGCTTTGGGTTGATCAGTGTCTGGGAGTCGTGAGGAAACAAGTGGTTGAGCACTAGCAATATGGTCCTTAAACCCATCGTTGATGGGGGTGAAAGTCACTTGAGAAAGGGGTTTAGGCTTGTAAACCACTTGGAGAGTTTTATTTGAGGGATCAAGATGAGCTTGGTGGCAAGGTGGGAACAGGGAGCGCTTCCCCGTTGATAAAAGTACACTTTGATTTACTAGCCTGAAGACTCAAGTTGGCTGGGCGAAGGAAGATCAGGGTTGAGACGCATAGCAGGTGCTGGTCTCGAGGTAGTAAAAAACATAGGTGGGGCCATAGGGATCATCTGGGATTCCATTTGTGGCGATATGGTTGAGGAGTCCTCAATAGTAAAGATTTGAGGATATGAACCAACTCCTGAAGTAGCCTCATCGTTGTAGATATCTGCAACCTCTAGCAGCGCCTCTTTGATATCATGGATGGTATGATTGTGGCGTTTAATGGAGATAAAATGCAATGCAATGGAAGGATAGGAAGCTAAACCAGTTAGAATGGCAGAAAGGGCATCATTGAGAGGTAACAGTTTTGAAAGTAATAGAGGCTGACTTCATCAATAAATTGATTAACAAAGGTGGTGAGCGATTCACCCTTTTCATATTGAGGCACATAAAGGCCTTTTTTTCCTCTTCACAATTTTCATTGATTCAAATTCAGCAGTAAGCGTATCACTAACCTCTGCCCATGTTTTCAGAATGTCCATATGATAGACCATTGCCTCTTGAGCCATGTGACTTAGGTGAGGTAGAATTTGCTCGACCTTTTGTTGGAATGTCGCGCCTTCCATGGCTGATTTGTAGATATATAAAGGAAAAATACTACCCTCACCAGGGGTAAACTTTTTTTGAGGGGGTTTAAAAGGGCGCTGTTCAAGTTCTTTGAGACATGATAGGACGCTGGCGAGTTGTTTCTTGTAGGGCAATTACTCTTAGTTCAGTTGGAAGAGGAAAGTTTGAGGGTTATTCATTTTACAGCCTCCATTTTTAGTTGATTTTTGTAGTGTACAGGGCCCCTTGTAGTGAGCACCAATTTATGGGTCTCAGCTGTTTGTTTCGCTCACTGGTGCTATATGTCTCTGGATTCCACAACTGAGTTTATTAAATAAAGCTAGAAACACTAATAAATAAAAAGCTAGGTGTTTAATTTTTTATTAGTGTGATTGTAGAGTAAGAAAAATGAGCCCTCTTAATATCTGACTGGTCAGCATTTAAACTGTATCATGAGTCAAAGGGAATTCAATGATAAATTTGGAACGGCTTGTTACTGTCCAAATAAGGAAATATGCAGATTCGCCCTATCAAAGCTCAGAAAAACATGAGTTACTTTGGCAAAACGACGGAAGGGAAGGTATTTTGGGGCAGAATGTACCCACGTGGTAACGATTTTATATTTTAAACCAATCATCATTTGATAAAATAATTTTATCTTGAGTGACCTCTGCCACACCTATAAAAGGGAGTGGTCCCCGCTTAGGGGTTGTACTGTAACTAGATGTGGCAGGGAAAGAACCATTTGATGGATGCCCCAGGATATGCCACATGGTCATAGGAATCTGATTACTTGATTTTGAGTTAATTGCCCATTTGTTATTTGGAAAAGTGTTACCCCAATTCGTGGGGTTCCACCAAAAATTGGCCAGGGACTTTTGGCCAATATTACTTTGAGATCAGACATGTAATTGGAAAATAATATGGATTGAATCAGGACTATTATTACCTAAAACATTTTTTTGCTGAAGTCAAGATGACAAGTGTCCAATACATACAGTCAGTCCTCCTCAGGGGTCAAGGCAGCCAGAGCTAGCATCTTATAAAGACCATAGGCATTCTGGTGAATCGGTCCTGAGCGATTTCAACTCTAAATTATAGCTCTCCAGCCTTATGTCTCATATGGCTAATTGGCCATTATTAGAACTTCGCAAGAAATTATGACATGCAGGTGCTACAAAGGCTATAGAATAAATTATTTTCGTGGCTATAGCAAGTATTGAAATGAGGCACCAAAATTATTAATTTTGTTGCAATAATGGGTTTCAATCAGAATAAAGCTATTTTATATTAAAGAACCAAAAATATAGCTACACAAGAAAAAATAAGTGTTGTCTTTATTAGTTATAATTTAGAGATACCTATAGGAGAGGTTTTAGTAATTCTTTATAAGGATCTTCATGCTTTAAACAAGTTATGTTCGTTTCTTTTAGAGGACAGATATTGCTGATTATCACTACTATATTTGTGATTTTCAGATCTGATAAGATTCTTGTTAGATGAAATAGACCTTCTCATTGAGGGCTCAGCCCCTTCAGAATGCTTAGCCTCTTAAGAAGGTTTAGCCCACAGGAAAATGAGGCTAATAACTCTGAAGGGTCGATTGTCAGTCTAAAGAGAATCTAATATATCCAACAGTTTTTATAATCTTTATTAGACTGAGATGCTGAACTCAATCTTAATAGAATTAGTCATTGCAGTTATAATTCCAACAGCCAGTCAGGTCTTTCATTGTCTACTGCCATCAGAGAGAGTAATGATTATTGAAAATGGTGAAGTAGGTGCCATAAAGATATGGCTGGAAGAGTCCAATTGCTAACAAGACAACCAGGAATTCATTTGTTTATGCTATGTTCCGTTCAGCCTTGATCAAGGTCTTGCTGAAATAGGCTACTGGATGATTAACCTAATTTTCATTGTGCTAGGATAGAATGGTCCTAATGGCGACATTGCTCTCATCCATGAATAGCAAAAAAGTTGATTGAAACACAGATGAACTATGTGTTTAGTGCAAATAGCGGTCCTCAATGTATTTAAAGCCTGTTTGTGTTCAGGCCGCCACTCAAAAGGCACATTCTTTTGCAGAAGGTATAACTAGGGCTCAGCTAGGTCAGTGTCATGTGCACATGATATCATAGTGGGGACCAACCCCAAAGATAAGGCTGGGCGCCAGGAGGCCCAGAAGGTGAAGCTACAGGCCCTCCCTGACCTGAGGCATACCCTAGACCAACGATGGGTACAGACAAAATATGCCCAGGTTAGTACTTGTGGGGTGCCAAATGCCCATCCCCTCACATCGGCCCAGGCGTTAAAATGGATGAACTACCAAACTAATGCAGACGTTCCATCTGGTTTGTCGAGGAATGGGGTTTTGAAACCTGTTTTTTATGAAATAAGCATTTGGGTCAAATCTAACTTCAATTGATCACTCGAGTGAAGTCAGTTTTGGCTCATTCAACCAATTCAGACGGGAGCGTGGTCCTATTGGTGGGTCAGTGCTTGGGCCCATTGCAACAAACCCCTTATTCCCCTGTCCAAGGTTAAATATGTTTTCCCTGACTAACATTTCTTGTTGGTCGACTTCCTGAATAAAAATTCCCTACTTTTTCCCAATTTATTAAAATGTTATTTTGTATGATCCTGTGTGCAGACCCCTTTGCGGAGGTCTCATGCCACATTAACCAATCCATTTTGAAATCAATCAGATTTTCTCCACGTGCAACGTTAGTTCGCCCAGGTACCCTCCAACCTGGGCCATTTACCCCATCTCTCCATGTGCACCGCATCATTTTTGGATGGTTCCTAATCGCACTTCTTGGTTTTAGTTATTATTGCTCCAGCACCCTCTGCTGGGTGCTAGTATCTTTAGTACTAATGGCTAGTTGCCAAGTGTTGGCTCTGTGCACTGAGCACCACCACGCTGGAAACTTGAGAGTTATAGACACTCTCCTTACACTTCTCAACCAACCTTTTGAATTTATGTGTACAAACTTTTTTTGTGTGGAACTTTTTGGAAGTGGAAACGGTGGGCCCAAGCTTTGGACTTCAGCTGTCATTAGCCACACCACTGTTTCCTCTTTTTTATGAAGGTTGGAGAAGCTTGGCGTTATTATAGCTGCCTCCAGCTGGAAATCATTCACCCTTTGTGCTTGTACCTGGTGGATATGGACGCTTTTTAACCAAAAGTAGTGATTCCTCAACTTTCCGCCAAAATGATTAATTTCAAATTAAATAAATGAGATTCCCTTCAACCACAAATTCAGCCAATGCCATCAGAATTGGCGCAGATGAGCCTGGGGGTGTTGGCCATGGATAACATTGGGAATTCCATCGCTGTTCAAGGGATAGAGTCATTTACATCTAAAAACGCGTTTTATAATGAAAACCTTGTCTCTACCCCTGAACCGTTTATTAGCTCATATGGCCTGGATAAGGACCCTATTCCCGTATATCAGATTATCCCTGAGAACCCACGTTTGACCCCTACCATGATCCAGGGCACTCAGGAAGTGGAAAAGGAACTTCGTTAGAATTATAATAATGTATTTGCATCTGCAGAAGGTGAGGTGGGATATGTGGCCTCAGTAGTGAGAGTGGCCCACTATCCCTCCACCTTCTATGATTCCAACACATACCCTGAAGGCTTGCTCACGCCAGAGGAAGAATTTTCAGGGAAGGTAAGGGCGTTTTCTGCTTTGGATAAATCCCATTATGGATACTTCTTATTGATTGCTACCCTCACAAACCCTAGGGAAAAGTTCACCGCAACCATTTTAGTGAATACCAGTGCCTCTAACAATTTTATTAACCACGGTTTTGCTGACTACCTTGAATTGAGTTACTCACCAGGTGGTAAGTTTTGAGGTGGGGCTTCTCAAGGTATCTCTACACTGAACGTCATGGGGTTAGTGGACTACCAGGTGGGTGCATATCTTCTATCCGACCATTTTCAAGCTATCCAAAACCTCTTGTTCCCCGTTATTTTGGGTATAGAGTGGTGGAGATAGTTTGACGTCAGGACTAATTTGAAGAAAACACTCTATCCTTGTCTTTGGCCAATGATCACACGTTAATTGTTCCTTTTTTCAGAGGATAACGCTCAGGGCAAATTACCTCATTGGCCCAATATTCCCACATTTAAGTTTGCCCCTTCGCTGAAGCCCTCTGTGGAGGTTCCCCTACCACCCTTTTTGGAGGGTTGGAATCTTCTTTTGATGCAGAATCCACTAACATACTTCCTGAGCACTCTGAATTTGATTGTGACTTCAAGCTCACTGTGGATCTGGTGCGTATATCTTCCCTATTTACCCATTGACTGTCTGGGAGGAAGAGGCGTTGGATGTGTGGGTGAAGGAACAGCTAGCCAAAGGTGAGACTTTTCAGTGTACCTCCCCTGTTTGCTCCCCGCTTCTCTTTGTTGAGAAGGCTGATGGTACTCTACGCCCCTGCATAGACTATGGGAAGCTTAATAATGTTACTGTACTAGACCTCCACCCATTCCTTTGGATTCACAGATTGCACGCTATGTGGAGAAGGCGAAGGTCTTTTCCAAGCTGGATTGCCTCAATGCGTTCAATCAGATCCTGATTAAAAAGGGACAAGAGTGGTTAACCACACTCCGTACCAGAAAAGAAATCTTTCAGTTATGGTTCATGCCCTTTTGGCTTAAGAATGCCCCAGCTATCTTTCAACGCCGCATTGATGCAGCGTTGGGGGACTTGTTGGGGGTATGCGCGGTTGCATATATGGATGATATCCTGGTGTTTGCCCTGATCAGGAGTCCCATGCAGTACACCTTTGGCAAGTGGTGGGGAGTTTAAGGGCAGCCAGCCTGACGCTGAAGATTACTGAGTGTGAATTTTTCAAGTCCCAGGTCACTTTTCTGGCAAAGTCGTGTTTGACCAGGGAAACATGATAACTCCAGACAAGGAGAAGGCTATTCGTGAGTGGCCTACTACCACCTCAGTCAAGGGATTGAGGATCTTTTTGGGGACGTGTATATTCCTCAAGTAGTTCACTCCCAATCTGTTTGAGGTGGCGGCTCCTTTGTACGAGTCTAGCGGTGCCAAGGTGCTTCAGTGGTCCCCCATTTTGGAGGATGCTTTTAAAGCAGTGAAGTGCACCCTGTTGTCCACGTCTGTTCTTCGACATGTTGACCCTTCAAAGCAGATCATTGTGTCTACTGATGTCTCTAACTTCGCCATAGCGGCCACATTGTTACAAGTAGGCAAAGATGGGATAGAGCATCCAGTGGTATATTTTTCTAGGAAAATGTCTCTGCCAGAGTTGAATTACGCCGTTTACAACAAGGAGTTACTAGTAGTGGTGGAGGCGCTGACATATTGGCGTCACCAATTGAATTGCTCTATCCAACCTTTCCAGGTACGTACAGACCACCGTGCCATGCTGTACTACCGCGCTTCTCATGTCCTAACCCCACGGAAGACCCGTTGGCATGATACCCTTGCCCAATTTGCATTTACGTATGAGTTCACCGAGGGCAAGGATAATGGTTTGGTGGATGCTTTGAGCCGCAACCCTGCTTTAGCACCTGATCCCGAGGAAGTAGAAGTGCACAACACACAGGTTATAAATCTTCCTAGTAAGATTCTGTCACAACTTCCCTCTCCCCTGGCCAACGGGCCAGCGCTTGCACCTCTGGAAAACGCGGAGGAATATGTTATGTTCAGAAAGGTCATCATTTCTCAGCCGCTGTCAGGCGAAATACTATGGTACTTGCAAAGAGCGCTTCAAATCAAGAGGATCTATCCAGGGGTTATCATGTAAAGGATGGGATGGTGTGGTTCCAGGAACGCCTTTGGGTACCTGCTGGACCACTGCTCCAGAAAATCATCCAGGACCATCATGATGGAATCACCATTGGTCATTTGGGGAAAGCAAAGACCTTGGAGTTGATAAGTTTCACCCACAATTGGAAGGGCTTGCCTGCTCAGGTGAGGAGGTATTGTAAGGAGTGCCTGGTATGCAACCAGATGAAACCCAGTCGTCTACCTTTAGCGGAGTTGTTGGTACCAGTCCAAAAGGCTGAAGGGCCCTGGACTTCCCTCTCGGTTGTTTTAATTATGGAACTACCTGTCTCTGATGGTTATGGTGCCATCATAAAGGTGGTGGACCGTTTTACAAATTTTTCCACTTCATTCCGTGCAGAACTACAATAACAGCAGTTGAGATGGCTAGGATTTTCTTCACCCATGTGTTTGCGCTCCATGGGGTTCCACAAGAGATTATTGGTGACCTGAGACACCAATTCGCCTCCATCTTTTGGGAAGAGTTTCTTAAGACTCTTCAGATTCACCTCTGCAATTCAACTCCTATCACCCCCAATCAGATGGGCAGACTGAACGAGTGAACCAGTGCTTGGAACATTTCCTGCGGTGTTACACCACCGCGGATCATTCAGATTGGGCTTCTCACCTTCCTATGGCCCAATTTAGTTACAACAACATGCTGCATTACTCGATTGGTTGTTCCCTGTTTTTCGTCAGCCATGGCTTTAACCCCACCTTTAACATGGAGCCCAGCTGTGAGTTTAAGGTTGAAGCGGTGGTGGACCTTGCCAAGACAATAAAGAAGGTCCACCAGGGGGTTTCCACAAGCTTGGAGGCGGCAATGCAGGTGTATAAGGAGAACGCTGATGGGAAGCGCCAAGTGGGTCCTGCATACAAGGAAGGGGATCTTGTGATGCTTGATGCTTGATGCTTGTAACATCCCTATTAAGAAGCAATGCAAGAAGCTAGGACCAAAGAGGATTGGCCCCTACCGCGTTTTTAGAAAGGGTGGGCCATGCCTCATACCAGCTAGATCTCACCCTTCATTCTAGATTTTCTCTGTTTTTCATGAGAGCAAACTGACGTTGTTTGAGGGCCCCCCACCAGAGAATCTTGAGGCCTATCTCGTGGATGGGGCGCCAGAGTGGGAGGTGGAAGAAATAGTTGCCTCCCGCCGCGTTAAAAGAAGACTCAAGTACCTGGTATCCTGGAAGGGCTTTGACGCTGCAGAGAACAGTCGTGTTCCAGCGTGCAACTGTGTGCATGTCCAAGATCTAATTGAAGCCTTCCACAAGCGTTTCCCCAGGTTGCTGGATCCTAACCTAAACCTACTGTTGCCGCCATGAAGTTGGCCCCTGCCCACAAGTACTTTTCCCTTGCGCAAGCCCCTGGAGGGGGGTTGAGCCATGTTGGGAGGAGAGGGTTATGTCATGTGCAGATAACTTCATAGTGGGGACCAACCCCAAAGATAAGGCTGGGCGCTAGGAGGCCCAGAAGGTGAAGCAACAGGCCCTACCTGACCTGAGGCACACCCTAGACTAACGCTGGGTATGGGAAAAATATGCCCAGGTTGGTACTAGTGGGGTGCTGAATGTTTAGCCCCTAACATCAGCTCAGGCGTTAAAATGGATGAACTACCAAATTAACGCAGACGATTCCAATTGGTTAGTCAAGGAACGGGGTTTTGATACCTGTTCTATTTATGAAACAACGCGTTCAAGTTAATTCCAAATTCAATTGATCACTCTAGTGAAGTCAGTTTTGGCTTATTCAACCAATTTTGATGGGAGCGTGGTCCTATTGGTGGGTCAGTGCTTGGGCCCATTGCTCAAACCCTTTATTCCCCTGTCCAAGGTTAAATATGTTTTCCCTGACTAACATTCCTTGTTGGTCGACTTTCTGAATAAAAATTCCCTATTTTTTCCCAATTTATTAAAATGTTATTTTGTATGATCCTGTGTGCAGACCCCTTTGCGGAGGTCTCATACCACATTAACCAATCCATTTTGAAATTAATCAGATTTTTCTCCACGTGCAACGTTAGTTCGCCCAGGTACCCTCCAACCTTGGCCATTTACCCCATCTCTCCATGTGCACCGCATCATTTTTGGATGGTTCCTAATCGCACTTCTTGGCTTTAGTTATTATTGCTCCAGCACCCTCTGCTGTGTGCTAGTAGCTTTAGTACTATTGGCTAGTTTCCATGCATTGGCTCTGTGCACTGAGAACCACCACGCTGGAAACAGGAGATATAAACACTCTCCATAAAGTCAGCAAACCGATGGATGAACTCACAAAAGTAACCCACCATGCTATTAAATAACTGAATATTCCTCAGGCTCTGGGGGCGTGACATCTTCTCAATGGCGTCGACTATGGCTAAAATCTCTGGATAACATTGTTTGAGACCTTATGTCAGAGGAACTCCATTCTGATTGGAAGAAAGAGCACGTTAAAGCTTTATTTTTATTGAAGCCTTCCCAAGATGATTAAAGATTTCTCAGAGGTCTTCCACATGACCATTGAAGGTTTGCAAAAATAAAGTGATATTATCAAGGTATATGCGGTCACAGGATAGCTTAAAGTCCCCAAGGATCTCATTCATGGCACGTCAAAAGTTGGTCATCACAATGAAAAGGCCCTGTGGAATCATTGTAGGTTTAATTAGCCCCTCATTAGCTATGAGTGCACACTTAGCTCAGCCTTTAAGGAGAGCTCCACTTGCCAATATCCACTAACAAGATTCTTTAAGGAAATTATTGCAACCTGGCGAGCAAGTGGAGAGAGTTGTCAATTAAGGCAAAGGATAACTGTCTTTATTAGTGATAAATTTGAGCGAGCGGTAGTCCATCACCACCTAATGGATGACATCCTTCTTCTGAACCAACATGAGGTGGGAGGCCTAAGGACTGTGCAAAAGCATCAATAGCCCGGTAACAAGTAGTTGCTAGAGCTCTACCGCCACCTGGGCTTCTTTAATCTTACTTTTTTGGTAAGGTAGGGACTATAAGGTAGGAGCGTCCCCAAATCTCCACATGATGTAGTATCCCACACACTGATCCAAAATTGTAGGTAGAGGCCAAAAAGTGGTCTGAGTACTCCTCTAATAATTCTCTACCTTGGCTCTGTTGTTCCCAAGTGAGCTTTTTATAATATAAGTGTTGACTAGAGACTACTGATGGGGGCGTCTTCAAACCAAAATCGCATAGACTCAAAGATGAAGACATTTTTGACAGTTTCTATCAGTAGGAGGTGAACATAAGTGGCTGAACTATTTGAGAACACTACCCTAAGTTTGTCAGTAAGGTAGCCAACAACACTGATATGGATCTGGCATAGGCGAAATTTACAAACTTAGAACAGATTAGGACCTCCTTGACTTATGGGCTAGCTATACCTTGGTCCTCAGAAAGTATCCAAAGGAGATGTTGACGTGGATCCATGTTGACAATAACCTGGTACTTTGGAGTTAAAGTTGTTGGTTTAGGAAGATAGATTGGCATGCCTTTGTGGCCATCAACTGCAGGTGGTGGCAATCTTACTCAAGAGCCCCTCACATGATACTCAAGTCGATTTATTTAGCTATCACTCTCTAATAGGCAAGCTCAAGCTTTGATCTCCATTTTGGAGTTGCTTGAGGTTTAAAAACCAGTGGGACCCAATGTCTCAGAAAGGATAAAAACCTTCATCATAATGCACTACCACAGAGTAGTTTCAGAGAAACTAAGTCCTGAGAAGAAGTTTATAGCTCGAGTTATCCAGTGCAATGGCATGTATTCACAGAAAATTATCCAAAAAGGATAGGTAGGGGAAGAATAAGCTCTAAGGATTGTGTACACTGCGGTCCTGCTGTGCCATATTCCATATAATGTAGTAAGTCCGGAGCAATAATGATGCGCTTCACCAGTTTGGACAAAATGACATTCATGGGGAACTACTATTGATGATGGCGTGGACCAGAATTTTATGAAATTGAACAGCAACGCAGGAAAATGTTACTGATGCTCCTACCCCTCAATGTTGTTCGCCATAATCCGCCAAATAAAGCAGGCGCTGGACAAAAGTTTCCCCAAAGCTTCCTCACCTTCTGATATGGCTTCCTAGGCTTTTTGCTGGTGTGCCATCTTAGGGGCTTTTTATTTCTAATAATCCCTTTGTTTGTCCCATTTGCAAATAAAGATGCGTGGCGGCTCCCCTTTTTGTGAAGGGCACCACTAATGCTAAAAAAAGAACAGCAATACAGGAAACAAAATCCCAAGCTGCAGAGGTAGTGTGAGAAACCTAGGAGATTAACAGAAGAAGAGTAAGCAGTATCAAGGTCTTTACTATATCTGGGTACTAAAACTTCTTCAGGTACAATAGCTCAAGTTCATTAGATGTCATAGATAATTCTTGAGACGAGATAGGGATGCCAGCATGAAGCGCCTCATCCTCCATGCTGACGGCCCTTTTTCCGCCTCTTCAGCAAGCCATTTTCAGCATGTCTTATTTCTGTGATGGAAGCCATTGATTAAGTGCATCAGGGTTGGGGATTTTTCTGTTTTAAGCAACATGGACCCAAAGGACAGTTGGAGGAGACAGAGGCAATGGCTTAGGATGTAAGGTCAATGCAGGTATCTTATCAATTGCTTTCTTCTTTTACCAAATTCAAGTTAACCCATTATACTGGCCAATAATGTGCACATTAGCATCAAAATAAGATTCCAACGTGGAGATGACAACAGCTATGGTGTCATCCAAGGTAATGCGTTTTGGGTTACTAAGAGCTACACTTGGAGGACCATCTAGTACTAAAAAAAAGAGCTACACTTGGGTGGGTTGGGACCGTCTAGTACTAAAAAAAAAAGAGCTACACTTGGGTGTAGAAATGGCTGGCGAACTCCACAGGGCTCTCTCCTTTGTTCAGGAGAATACCCTGAACGCTTATTTTATTTGCAAGACTTGGTTGTTACTGAATCCTTGGACTAAGGCGGTGTGGACCTGTTCCCATATTTGAAATTCCTTTAGATGGGGAGTTAAGATCTCCTGAGAGGTGCTATGCAGGCAGGAGTGAATATGCTTCACTTTCTGTCAGTCAGTAGCCTCCTACATGAAACTCTCAATGCATATAAGAAAGAGTAACACTTTCTTGGCTGAAGATGAAAATCTTCTTAAAACTAGACAAACTAGTTATAAGAGTAGAGGAAAGAATATCGACATCAGGAATGTCAGGCAGACAGCAAGTTAGAATTAGACCAGCCTGCCAGCCTAGATGCCAGAGCACCCAAATGGCAAACAAGAATGCCAAGGGCACTGCTGCTGGTATGACGGGTATTATACTAGAAAGGAGTTTCGCCAGTAACTACCAGTGAGCCAAATTTCGTAAAGGCACATAATAAAATACCTGACGAATATGGCCATTAACCCCAAGGGGTGAGTGAGTGCCAGCGGAAAGGGCAGTTTGTTTTCAACATAAAAAAAAAATTTAGGGAAAACTTTTAATGGAAAATAAAGGAAGAAAAATTGATTAACAATTTATTTCAGTTTGATTTAACTGATTAAATAGTGGTAGATTGATGAGGAAACAAGCCAGGATTGGGTCCCTTAAGTTTATACTAACTGGCGAATATTTGGGAATGGGGGCAAATAAACTCACTGGTAACTGACATCAAAAAGTTTGGAAGCAGGCTAAGTCGCTGTTAGCTCAACTTTGAATGCTTGAACTGAGACTTGACTGCACTTCCAGCAGTTGGCATGGTGGCATCTGGCCCGAAGAGCAACAATAATACCACAACGCCACCCCACATAGGGGCAGTCCCAATTGGTAGGGAACGGGTTTGGGATGCTCAACCCGCCTGTGCCTAGTTGCTGGGATGTTCATTTGGTCAAAAGCGTTACATCAGCTACAACGCCCAATTTTCTGGAAGGGAGCTTTGAACTATCATTGATGGTGTCTGATGCTGCTACCTGCACATCAGAGATCATCCTGACAATTTTGGGAGGGGTTAATTTTGATTATCGCGGTGTTGGCTGAATAAAACCATCAGCGCTTCTGTCCAATGAATCAATCGTCATTCCTTTTTGACTATGTGGATTCCAATCATTGGGCTCGTTTACACTCATTTTTGGACTGATCAACTTCATTTAAAGCGGTCTTTGCACAAATTTTCCTGATCAGACATACAAGTTTGTCTGACATGAGTGTGGTCACCAGGGAGGGATCCAAAGAGGAAGGACTGTTAACCAGCGCTCATCTACCACATGGGCGAGGTCACCCTGGGTGACGAGGGCTACAGCCACCCTCTTTGGAGCCTTTTTACTCGGAAATGGGAAGAGGGCCTTATTGACACCCAGGGATGTTCCCCTGGACTTACATTACCCTTCCCTTTTTCCAAAGGAAGTGCACAACCGCTGGGAACTGCACTAGGGCCACATTTTTATGCGCCTTGGGTAGTTTGATTGCCATTACCATTTCACTTTTTTGGGGGATGGGGGGCGTTGGGTTGGGATTCATGAAATTATTCAACCAGTTCCATGCAGTTAGTGCAATTATGAGCCTTAACCCAACTGTTCATGTAAGTCAGATACCCTTTCCAGGCTACAAGATACTTAACTGACCACCAGGATTTGTGGGACGCTAGGATGCTTTCCACCTCGTCTTCTTCTGCATCCTCTATCAAAATTAGTTTGTGTTCAGTGGAGATCATCCCCTTGAATGGGGACAACAGAGACACATGAAAAACAGGATGCTGCTTCCAATGAGCTGGCAATTTCAACCAAAAAGCACCATTGCCCAAGTCTTCCTCCACCAGGTGGGGACTCAAACGCTTTCTTGGAAAGTTCTGGGAAGGTACCAGCATCCGCAGATGGCGAGTGTCTAACATAACGTGAGAGCACCACAATATTGTGACCAGGAAGCCATTTGCAATCCAAAAAACCGTTTAATCATCAATAGCCTTTGTGAGGTGCTCCTACACTAAGGACTGGGTAGACTGGATATGCTCAACATGATCTGCAGCAGCAGGAACCTTTGGGCAATATACAGGGACCAACCAAAAAGGAGGAATTATAACCTAACGTTGCTTCATAGGGAGAAACCCCATTGAAGCGTGAGTACCATTGTTATAGGCAAATCTGGGCAAGAGGAAGGTCATCAGCCCAGGTATCCCGGGCGGCCAAAGCGTAAACAACGCAAATACTGTTCCAAAATTTGGTTAACCCATTTGGTTTGTCCGTCAGACTGGGGATGTTAGGCGGTGGAATTACAGGGGTGATTTTTTAATTTGGACAAAAGCTAATTTCAAAAATGTGCTGTGAATTGGGGTCCTCAGTCACTAATGATCTCCTGTGGGAGGCCAAACATCAAAAACACATGGCGTACAAAGAGCTGAGCGGTCTCTTCAGATTTGATCGCAGAAGTACAGGGAATAAATAGGGAAAATTTGGTGAAGCGATTGACCACCACCATCATTGCTGTAAACCTATTGGAACAGGGATTTCGAAAATAAAATCTACAGACACTGATGTCCATGGACCCTTCGCCTGTTGTAATGGGTGTAGGAGACCCTTCCTTCCTGAGAGGTCCAACTTTGCCCAAGCACAGGTAATGCAATCGGCGATCTGAGCCAAAACTCCCTTAGATAAGCCCACCCAGTTATAGGTACACTTTATCAATTCATTGCATTTTTTGTTGCCCGGATGGCCAATCATGGGAAAATCATGGTGCGCATGATTTACCTTAGCTCAGAAGAGAGGGGGAACCCAAATTCATGACCTAAAATAGATGAGTCCCTCCACCAAGGAGTAAAGAGAGTGTTTATGATTTTAAAGGGCCAATTGCTCAAATAACTCCACCCCTTTGGGGCAGGTCATTTGGCTGACTAAGACCTGAACAACAAGTGGGGCGTCAGAAGCAAGGTCAGCAGAAGAGATGATGGGGGGAACAATTGACAAAATTTGAGCAGCGGGAATCATGGTAATGAGGTCCGCTTCTTCCAAATCTGTGGGACAGTGGGTGGGGTTGCAGCTGAGAGAATTGGGAAGTACGTCAAGTGCACCTTTTATGAATTTATATTTGAAATTGAAACTGCACAAGTCCTGATAGGTACAAGCTTGCAGATTAACCAGTTTTTGGGGTTTACAGAAATACAAGAGAGCTTGGTGGTCCATGCGAACAGTCAACTCATGCTGAGTACCCTGTAACTGGTACCTCCAATGAGTCAATGCTCATGACACGACTGCCAACTCCTTGTCATAGATATCCCAAGATTACTCCATAGAGGAAATATTTTGGGAAAAATAAGTGAGCTGATGCTCCAAGCTAATGTGCTCTTAAAGCAACACTGCCCCTACTGCCACTGAGGAGGCATAAAAGCAACGATATATGGCTTGGCGGGATCTGCATGTTTCAAGAAAGGAGGGGATAAAAACACCTCCTTGATCAATTCAAACGCCTGTTGGCATTCGGGCGTCCAGTAAAATGGTACGTTTTTGCCTGTGAGGGGGTGGAGTGGGGCAGCTAGTTGGGAAAGAGCCGAAGAATTTTTTTAAGAAAATAATGGTTCCCAAGAAACTCCATTATTGTTTCTGGGTTGTTGGGTTTAGTTATTCTCGGATAGCATCAGACTTATTTGGAGGAATCATGTATCCATCTCTAAAAGATGAGGTTCCCAAGAAAGATAACTTTCTCTTTATAGAACTCACATTTGGGAGGTCTAACAAACAAGCCTGCCTTATGCAAAGCAGCCACAACTGCTTCCAAGTCAATAGCATTTTGTTTGGGAGTCAGGGAGTGAATCAGAATGTCATTGATATATGCAACCATGCAAGTAAACCAGAGGTCACCCAGAACACTGTCAATAATTCGTTATAATGTAGCGGTGGCATTCTTCAGCCCAAAGGGCATCACGCGGAATTGGAAATTGCCTTGCTTCATCAGAATTGCTGTTAACCATTCTTGCCCTTCCATCACCTAAATCTGGTTGAAGGCATTGACAAGATCCAGCTTAGAGAACACACGAGATTTGGCAATTGCTTGGATAATCATCTGCTCCAGGGGTAGGAGTTAGGGATCATGAACAGTAACTTTGTTTAAATGTCTGTAATCCACACAGGGATGGAGGGAACCATTGTCTTTTTTAGCGAAGATAATGGGAGATAAAACTGGTGATGTCTCCTTAAACAACCACCCTTTTTCAGCATATCATCCAACCAAGTGTTGAGCTCAACCTCCTCCTCCATTGTATGGGGGTACAAAGGACAGTTGATATTCACCAACTGCACTGCCATACAAAATAATAAGTTGAACTTAGTATGGGGAGGCAGACAATATGCCTTTTTGGAATCAAAGATACTATAATAGTGCATTAACTTTCATGAAAATTGGACGGAAGGCCTGCAGGAGAGACAAGGAAGTAATAGAACTACGACCTTGAGTTTTCTTTAGAGTGTCAAATAAGGGAAATTCGCCGTCCAGTTGATCATTAATGAACAACAACATGTTAGAATCCAAGTGGATTTTGAAATGTTGTCGGCGCCACCATCCCACCCCTAAGATTACCAGAAACACCAGGTTTGGCATTTCAGAAAATCAATCGCAGAAGCTAAACTGGTGTACTGAAAAAGGTACTGGCTGACGGACAACATAAAATGTCCGGGAGGCTGAAGAAGCCACCATCATCAATGGATCTGCAATTATTAAGGCTCTAATTGTTGGACCAACTCAACGCTCATGAAATTACCCGCAGCTCCCGTATCCACCAGGGCCTCAAAGGAAACAAGGTGAGATATTATAAGAATCTTCATGGGTAATAAGAAGTAAGTGAAGTATATTTATTGGTAGTTGTGGGTGAATCCCGTGACACCAAAGAGATGGCAATGGATTCAGGGGAAACTGCTAGGGTAATGGGGAAGTAAGCTTGAAGCAAGTCAGATTGTCAGATCCTAATGACATGGGCACAATAGCCATGGCAACTATGGGGTGTGGATTTGTCATTTTGGGTGGAACTAGGCTATTATGGGAAAATCTTCTTTACAAACTGGTTCAGTTTAAAAAGGAGGGACCATTGCTACGCCAATATCTATGAGAAAGGTGGAAATGGTTAGGAATAATGGTTGGTCGATTATGTCAGGCAGACAGCCTGTTAGAATTAGACCAGCCTGCCAGCCTACGTGCTGGAGCACCCAAATGGCAAACAAGAATGCCAAGGGCACTGCTGCTGGTATGACGGATATGAAACTAGAAAGGAATTTCTCCAGTAACTGCCAGTGAGCCAGATTTCGTACAGGCACATAATAAAATACTAAACAAATATGGCCGTTAACACTGAGGGGTAAGTGAGTGCCAGCAGAAAGGGCAGTTTTTTTAACATATAAAAACTAAATTTAGGGAAAGGTTTTTTAATAGAAAATAAAGATAGAAAAATTGACCAACAATCTTCTCAGTGTGATGCAACTGATTAAATAGTGGTAGATTGATGAGTAACAAGCCAGGAATGGGTCCCTTAATTTTGACCTAACCGTCAAGTATTTGGGAATGGGAGCAGATAAGCTCACTGGAAACTGACATCAAAGGATTTGGTGGTAGTCTGAGTCGCTGTTAGTTTGACCTTGAATTCATAAAACAAGGCTTAACTGCATTTCTAACAGTTGGCACGATGGCATCTATCCCAACAAGCAATGGGAATCCCCCAAGGCCACCCCACATAGGGGCAGTCCCTGTGGGATCCACCGACGGATGCCACAAATATTACATCAAAGTGAGAATCTCACTTTTTAATAAAAGTATGTGATAGCGCTTTATTAAAGTTTATATGTTTTTTATTGTTTTAAACGGGGCAAAACCAAGAAAGGTCCTCTTCTCAATACTAGTTTTTCCTATATAAACTAGTTAGGATTTTGAGACCATGGGTATTCAAAACAAAGGTATACAAAGCTGATTTATCTAAATTAGGAAATATAAGCTTTATGGCCTATCTGATCAAAGATAAATATTTTGAGGCAAAACTAACCCGTGTGGTAATGATTTGATGAATTGTATCCAATCACCAGCAAGTAAAATCTTCTCACCTCAGAGGTGATCAGACTCATGTGGTAATTGGTTAATTTGCACCCTATCATCATCTAGTAATATCTTCTCACCTCAGAGGTGATCAGACTCATGTGATAATGATTGGTTAATTTGCACCCTATCATCATCAAGTAATATCTTCTCACCTTGGAGGTGATCAAACCCGCGTGGTGATGAACACCCCAAATTTGGCAAGAAGTCGGAGTAATCCTATTATTAGTTATTACCTTTTTAAGCCGTTTTTTGTTATAAACCATATTTTTCTGATGGATAGGATTCCACTGAGAATCCGCCAAGGTCTTTTCGCTGAGGGTACTCATATCATTGATATCCACAATATTATTTGAAGATCAGGCAGGTGATGGGCCAATCATGGTAGCAGATTTGGGGGCACTCATACCTCCAACATTCTTTTTCTTAAGTCAAGAAGGAGATTGTCTGACATTGCCCCCCTCAAGAATGTTGGGAGGGGTGTAGTGTTGTAAAAAGCGGCTATGTACCCGTTTTATGATAATTCCTGTAGCCAAAGACTTTATAGAATAATTATTTTCTCTCTTACACATGATGGTAAATGGCCCCTCCCTATTTAATCCAAGTTTGCCACTTTGGGGAGTTATGCGATTGTGGTAATATAAATCCCTATCTGACACTTGGTAAGAAAGTAAAGAGCTCAGAGCTCATTGGCAGCTTGGCCTTCTTTAGTAACATTTTTGCGAGGTTGGTATTATGTATAGGTAAGTTGGAAAGTGGGTACTCATTCATGCAAGAGTATTCCTTCTTGTTGGGTTCTTCATGGGCTAGAACTAAGGAGACTTCATAATTGAGCAATGACAAGAACCCTTGCTTCATATTGATAATGCCATCGTATTAAATCATAAACTGAGTACCTATAAGCATATCATAATCATTTTTATCCAAAGCCACTGTGGGGGCTGATAGAATAAGCTTCCCAATACAAATGGGAAGGGATGAGTAAGCACCCAGTGCGCGGGTGTTGTTAGGACCAGCGGCTCCAAAGTCTTGGTTATACTCCAAGTCAGGTGCAAGTTTGATCTTTTTCATCAACTTGGAGGAGATTATGCTCACTGGGGAGCCTGTATCTAAGATAGCCATCACCCGAACTTTTTGGATAACTACTTCAACCTTTGCAATTATCCCCCCAAAAGTGGGTGATAGTGCTAAGACCTCCTTAAGATAGAAATTGGAGGTTAATTTGCACGCGGTCTCGGGGTAATTTTCCTGGATAGACTGCATGGTATGGCCATGCTGGATAGGGCGAATAAGGTGAGACAACACCTCATCTGCATCGCTGATAGTATCGATAATGACTGGCTCCCCTAGAACTTGGCAGAGATACATCTCTTCAGGTATGGTGGCTTCATATACTCCTCCAGCGTTCAGGCGACTGGGGACTTCCACTTCAGCAGGTCCTCCTACAACGTAATAGCTGACCTCATCTGTACCCCCCTCAGAATCATCCCCTGGGGTATTGGTAACGCGAGGTACTGGCATAAGTTGTTTAGATGAGTCAGGCACATGAGATTTGTCAGCAATAGGTGTGCCTTTCCCTACGCTGACATTTCTTTTCCCTGTTCCTGTTCCTCAGCGTAAAGGACAAATTAAGCTTGATAGGAGCTGATCAGCGTCGCTGGCTGTGTCAATAGTTTCCATACAACCTATAACTTGGCAGAGGTAAGTATCCTTTGGTATGGTAGTTTCATCTACTCCTTTGGCGTTTAGGCAATCAGGGACCTCCACTTCCGTGGGAGCTCCCAATACGTAGTACCCAACATCATTGTAACCCCCTCAGAGTCAGCCTCAGGGGTATTCTCAATCATGGGCAAGGTTGTAAATGAGATGGGGGAGACAGCCATGAGAGGTGGGGTAATTAGCTTTGCTTTAACTGGCATTTTTACAACCCCAGTAGTTCTGGAGGATATACCCTTAGGGCGCGCACCTATTGACTGAGCTGAAGAGGAAACCACAGTAGGGATCTCCGCTTTGCATGAATGAGGAATGTCCGTTTTAAGTCACACCAAAGAAGCAGGATTTGCGGGGAGAATAGGCACAGGTGGCCTCACTTCCAACAGTTCAATAGGCCGCAGCTCACCTGAAGGAATATGGGCGACGTCTAAAAAAGCCTCTTTTATATCACAGAAGGTTGTAAAGTGGCGTTTCACTGATATGATATGCCTGGCGAGAGAGGGTTGTGAAGCTAACCCTGTTAATATGGCGTCAATATCATCATCCATGGTAAGCAGGTTAGACGTAGCTAGCCTTTGAGCAGTAAGATAGAAACGCTCAGCAAAACTAAGGAGGGTTTCACTCTCATAAATGATAAGACGCATAAAAGCCTGTTTTTCCCTGTATAAGCTCTGCTTGGATCCAATTAGCCAAGAGGGCCTTCTTAACATCTGGCCAGATGTGCTGAGGATCCAGGTGAGGAACGATCAGCTCTTGGGCTTTGCAGCTTAAACAGGGAAGAATATACTGACCTTTCTGTTTTTCAGTGGCGCCATCCATCGCAGCTTCATAAACATACAGAAAGGAAGCAATGCTCCCTTCACCCGGGGTGTATCTTTCCTTTATAGGTAATTTAAATGGCCGTTGATCTGACTTTTTGAGATGGGAGAAAGAGCTGGCTGGTTGCTTCTCAAGAGTAACTAATTGTAATTCAGGAGAGCTGCTCACGTTTATAGCCTCCATTGCTTTGATACTTTATTGAAGTATTCAGGGTAATGACCCCTGTAGTGAGCACCAGTTTGTGGGATTAACTGACAGATGCCACAAATTTTTATCAAAGTGAGAATCTCACTTTTTAATAAAAGTATTAAATAACGCTTTAATAAAGTTTTTATGTTTTTTATTGTTTTAAGCGAGGCAAAACCAAAAAAAGATCCTCTTCTCAATACTAGTTTTTCCTATCTAAACTAGTTTGGATTTTGAGACCATAAGTATTCAAGCAAAAGTATACAAACCTGAGTTATTTAAATTAGGAAATATAGGCTTTTGGCCTATCAGATCGAAGATAAACATTTTGAGGCAAAAGCAATCTGTGTGGTAATAATTTGATGAGTTGTATCCAATCACCAGCGAGTAAAATCTTCTCACATTATCGGTGGTCAGACTTGCATGGTAATGATTGGTTAATTTGCACCCTATCATCATCTAGTAATATCTTCTCACCTCAGAGGTGATCAGACTCATGTGGTAATGATTGGTTAATTTGCACCCTATCATTGTCAAGTAAAATCTTCTCACCTTGGCGGTGATTAGACTCATGTGGTAATGATTGGTTAATTTGCACCCTAACATTGTCAAGTAATATTTTCTCACCTCAGAGGTGATCAAACCCGCGTGGTGATGAACACCCCAAATTTGGCCAAGAAGTCGGAATAATCCTATTATTAGTTATTACCTTTTTAAGCCATTTTTTGTTATAAGCCATATTTTTCTGATAGTTAGGATTCCACCGAGAATCTACTAAGGTCTTTTCGCTGAGGGTACTCATATCATTGATGTCCACAATATTATTTGAAGATCAGGCAGGCGATGAGCCAATCATGGTAGCAGATTTAGGTGCACTTATACCTCCAACATTCTTTTTCTTAAGTCAAGAAGGAGATTGTCTGACAGTCCCAATTGGTTGGAATGTGTTCAGGATGCCCAACCCGCCTGTGCATAGTCACTGGGCCATTTGTTCAGTCAAAAGTATTTCATTGGCTGCAACACCCAATTTGCCAGAAGGGAGATTCAAACTATTATTGATGGTGTATAATGCTGCTATCTGCACATCTGGGATCATCCTCAAAGATTTTAGGGAGGGGGTTAATTTCGACAATCGTGGTGTTAACTGAATCAAAGCTGTTGGCAATTCAGCTGATGAACTAATCTTTGTTCCTTTTTGACTATGTGGATTCTGATCATTGGGCTCATTTCCACTCATTTTCAGTTTGATTGACTTCATTTTGGCAATCTCAGTGCAAATTTCCCTGATCATATGTACAAGTTTAGCCGAGGTGAGTTTGGGCACCAGGGGAGGGATCTGAAGAGGGAGGGCTGTTACCCAGCGCTCATCTACCACATGGGCGAGGTTGCCCTGGGTGACGAGGGGTACAGCCACCCTCTCAAAGCCTTTTTACTCGGAAATGGGAAGAGGGCCCAATTGACACACACAGGGGACGTTCCCTGGAACTTATAAGGAATCAGTGCAGGCTCAGAAATTTCAAATTATGTATAGTTGCAGGGAGCCTGTTTATTCAACCATCATCTTAAACCCACAAAGTTACTTGATTATTATCTCAGTTCCGGCTTATGGAGGTAATGGAGGCCTTGTGAGCAATCTGCTCCTTTAATGCTTGGATTTCAGCGTGCTGAAGAAGATGGCTTTAAGTTGTTCAAGCAAGTGTTAAGCCATCAGAAGGTTTGCTCAAGCTGGAAAAGTGACTATCTGTGAGCTTGGTGAAGGTGCTAAGATTATACATTTAATCTGACAAGGCCTTAATTGAGACCCTAGGGTCAAAAGGGACTCCATCCACTCGGAGCTTTCACCCTTGTGCTACATTACAGATTTGATCACATATGGCAGTAAAGATTTTAAAAACGACCTTTTTACAGGGTTCAACAGGGTCGCCAGAAGTAGGCACTATGAGACCAGATGGCCCTTGAGGCTACGGGGAACTTCTGGCCCCCTAGGCCCTCAGGCCCCTCACTCCCAGAGTTGAAGTCATGAGAGTCTAGTTCTTTGTAGTGCTTCTGAAGTTTCTGCACCATGTACTTGAATTAGTTGAGGCATTGGTTTCAGGAACCTTATTGAGTTGTACATTATGATGGAGCTGGTTCTTGAGGTAGCCCAAAATTATGTTATCCAACACCGCAAGTTGGTCTTGGGCCTCGTTGATTAATTGTTGATTATTGACAATGGTCTTTTAATTATTGTAATGAAGGAGAAGGATGAATTATAAAAATTTGACATTGTGGTAGTGTAAGGCTTGGGTAAGCCCTAGTTCTTAAAGACTTTTTGATGAAGCAATTTGACTACTAGTAGGAGGTGATGGATGGCAGGATAGACAAAATTCAGGAAAGCGCTCAGTCCCAAAGTCAATTCTCCAACAGCTAGAAGGCTGAATTATATAGATCTCACATAGTAGAAGGCGCTGAAGAAGCATGGGAGCGACTGAAGCGTCCTTCTTCATAATAGATTCATTTAGTAACAGTTAGATAAATTTCGTTAAGGTTCTCATATTGGTTGATACTGATCACCAATAACGGAAGGTAAAGTAAACTGGAGCGTGACCAATACTCTATGCTTTTGGGCTGCATGGGCAGTATTTTGTATCATGAGGTACTACTAATCAAGTTACGCTTCTTGACTGATCAGCAGGTAATTTAATTAAACTGCTTAATTTCTCCATTGTTCATAATATTCTTTTCATTGGACAACTTGGAGCCCCTGTAGTGGGCACCACTTTTCTCTGTGTAACAGTTCTCTTGACTGACGCTGATGTTTAAAGTGTGCTCAAAACAGTAAACTAGTGAAGAGGTAAAAAACAAAAAGATAAGCGAAATAAAGTACTTTTTTGAGTTAAAAAGCGTTGATATTTATAGGGAGCATGGGGATGTGGTACCTCAGGGACCTTTGTGGCCCATTAAGATCAGGATCTTTCACTGACTTCTGGATTGACCACCTGGTTGGCACCCTCATTATTCTACATCATCAACATGACTGAAATGGTGGGAGCCACGCCGAACAAGGTTTGGAAAGCGGGTGTGGGATTCCTGAAGTTGTCTCCATTGATTCTCATGTGTGATGTTTCCTGATCAAATCTCATATTGGTGCCTTAAGGGTAAGGTTCTGCTCACACTGGCTCAAGAGTTGACCTACTAAGGCTCAATTTGGGAGTAAGAATTTTGACTCGCTTATTAACTTGAATCCTGACAATGAACGTCAGGAGAGTAGTAGTTTTCTTGTACCAAGCGGGTAGGGCTCTCATGAAAGGCTTCACCAGCCAACAGGAAAGGGAGATGAGGTAATTAAACTTCATCTAATGTGATGAGCAGGATCTTTTCACATTGCCATGAAATAGTTAGGCAGGAGGGCTCAGGTAAGGGCCCACAAGCAGGAGAATATAACAGTGGTTAAATCCTTAGTTCTTTGGATTAAAGAATGGTTGTTAATATGTCCTTGTAAGATGGTAAAGACGATGCTGACGCTTAAGAGGTTTGTCTGTCCGCCAGAGAGGCGAACAGAGAGGCGACAGCCCTGTTAAAGTCTGAGATTTAATCCATATTCTGTTCAAAACCAAACAAACCTTCAGGAATCACAATAATGATCTAAAGATTTAGAATATATTTTCAACTTAAGGGTTTTATTCTATATACTGTAAGATGAAGCTCCTTATGCACCTTCATCAGTTGTATTAGTATTATATATAGTAAGGTTATGGTGGGACTTGTTCCCAAAGAGTCCGCAGGTGGCAGGATATCCATGGGCTTGCCTCAAGAATATTAACATCTAATATTCTCATCTGGGTCCATTTTAGACTATCCATTGAGTACCTCAGACGTTACAAAATTTTTTTATCTTTTTTCACTTTGTAAGATTGGTCAAAGCTGAGTGTTTCATTTCATCTTTATTGCAAACTTTCATCTAGCTTAAATTCATTATCTTTCTTCAACTTCTGTCTTTCTAGGCCGCCATTTTACTCTACTCTAGATATTCCCTCTTTTTGTAATATGTGTTGGCAGCTCCTAATTCACTGAGCTGCAATTTGCCGTTGTTCTCAACACTCTTATTGTGAGGAATTCAGGTTGGCGGCCTCTGATTTGCTGTGCTGCTGTTTCTCTTGGCCATTGACATTCTCATACTCAATAGATTTCAGGTTGGCATCCTTTGATTGGCTTAATCACCATTTTTTCAGGCCTTGCCACCTCAACTCTCAAGTTATTTAAGTTGTCAGCATCTGATTTTTCATTATGCCATTTTTGAGGGCTGTTGCCCTCATACTCTATAACTTTATTACTACATTATTAGTATTATTAACATTATTAGTCTTGATATCTGTCAAAGGGAAGATCAGAGCTACTTGGAAGTTAGAAAGATCCTTGACCATCACACTTTCAGTATGAGATGGAATTCCTAAGCTATAAGTTTACTCATGAGGGCATTTCTCCATTACCTGATAAGGTCGATGCCATCCAAAAGATGTCTCATCCCAAAGCTTGAGGGATGTCCAAGACTTTCTAGGGATAGTTGGTTACTACTGAAACTCATCCCCATTTTGCTGAAGTTGCAAAACACCTCTTCTATTAAGTCCATAAGGAGGTTTCATTTCTCTGGGAAAAATTACATTGATAGTCTTTCAACTCTTTAGGAGATGCTCTTATATACCCAATGCTAACCCACCCTGAGTTCTAAAATCCCTTCCTTTTTTTATAAATGCTAGCGACATTTTGGTTGAGCTATCCTAGCACAACTTGATTTTTATCAAGTTGACCACCTCATAGCATACTTCATTATAGCCTTAATAAGGCAGAGAGTAATTATAACGTCACAAAAAGGGAATGCTTTGTGGTACTTTTGCCCTTCAAGCAGTTCAAACCATACCTCTACGGGAAGCATTTTACAATAGTAACTAAACATTGTTGCTTTGGTATTTTATAACAGAGAAGGACCCAGTTGGCTGGCTCACAAGCTGGGCCCTCACATTACAAGGTTACGCCTACCAATTATTCATTAGACGGGTGCTATTTGCAAAAATGATGGAATACTATATCGTTTGCCAATAACAACCTTATACACATTTGAAGAAGATGTATATATGAACTTAAATGTTGACTAGAAGCATATTATTGAGAGACTCCAGAGGCCCGAGAGTGGTTAATACAATAGACAGCCCAACCCCAGATCAATAATGGACTACTTTATAAGAATGTAGGTTCTTCCTGGCCCCCCTATGTCCGTCCATCATATAGAGCTACGACCATTATGAAAGCATATACAACTGTAGGATATGGCACTAGAAAATTCTACCAGTGCATAAGGATCAATGCTACTGGAAGGGCATGATTGATTCCATCATGATGTCCTTATCTCATGTCTCATATTGCTAAACGAGGGCATATGATACCTAATTTTAACATCAAGTTGTTGGACCAGCTTCTCCATTTGCTAATGTCAGTATAGATGTAATTGGACCACTACCTACTGCTTTATATTGACACCGCTACATTATACTTACCGTTGACCATTTCACAAAGTGGGTTGAGGCCATCTCTGTGGTTCCCACCACAGGTAAAGCTATTGACTCTTTTCTTCTTATATAAATCTTCACCAGGACCGGTATCCTGAAAGTCCTACTGTCTGACAACAAGACAAACTTCATATCACAAGTTGTGACTGAACTTAATTCGTCAATGGAAACATATCAGGCCTTTGCTGTTCCCTACAATCTGGAAACTAATGGGACAGTGGAAGAGTTAATGGCATCCTTATTTCTATACTATAAAGGATGGCAATGACTGACCCAGTTAAATGGAAGGAGTACCTTCCAGTATCAATGAAGGCTAACCAAGTGTGCTATTATTGAATCATCCAGATAACCCCATTTAAAGCTCTTTATGCTCAATGTCCAGTTTTTCCCTCTAATTTTTAGCCTATTCTGGAAACCTACTTGCTTGAAACCGCTAACTTAAAAAATAAGAAGATTAGTGGAGGTGATATTTAGGTTACATACCTTAGTTTTTAATTTCTAAAAACCACAACCCAAAAGGAGGCGAAAAAAGCCGATGCCACAAAGCCTTTTATGCCGAAATATAAATGGGAGACCTGGTAATGTTTTATCATCATTAGCCCTGGAAGAAAGAGCACATAAGTTAGATGTGTTATGGTCTGGTGCCTATAGGGTGATATACCACCAGGGGCTGGAGTAATCCATTACTCTATTAAAATGGGTAAGCCCATATTTTGGGGCGCATGGAAGATTTCTTTAGAGCTATGTTCCCCCTTGGCAAGACCTTGAGGTGTTAGGGTTACAAAAATCAAAAATGAGTCAGTTTGGATGAGGATTATCCTTTACCTGAAACTCCTTCCAAACTTTGGAAACTATTAATTGTTGAAACCTTGGATCAGACCATTGTCCCAAAGGTATCAAAGGGCAAAAATAATGCTGAAACCAAATGGGAGAGTGACAAAAGTTCCTCCTCTCCTCAATTAAAGGCTTCAGTTCCTCTGAGACTTTGGGAAGATTTTTTTGAATCTGGGTCAATACCCACACTGAGACTGCGCCCCCTTAAAAGAATATAATTGTTCGCTTATTTAAAAAAATAAAGCACACTTTCTACTAATTGGTAGCGTATTAAATTACTACCAGAGCATAGTCATCAAGGGTGAAATTTTTCATTAGGACGAATTCTGGTGCTAAATCAACTTATTATTATTTTCTCTTCAATGAAGCCAGTGATTAATATGGATTTCCTGAAAGAGTTCATAAAAACACTCTTTAAATAATTCCTCCTTTTTTCCTCATTGATCCTGTGGTGAAATAGACCAAAACTTCAATAAATTGTTTGCCAGAAAATTGGATCATTTTATTGGGATTTAACTCAATAGGCAATATGTTTAAGATAGGTTTTGTTACAGGTTCATTTAGGGCGTCCTTAGTATTCCACACTAGCGTTCTGCAAATTTGTATGTTTGTTATACTAGTCTTCCAACCTCTATTTTGGCTTTTGTCTCATATTTGGATGACTTAGGTTCTTTTTCATTCTGTTCTGCTTTATTCTCTATAGTATTAGATATTCAGATAATTATTATCTTGTAAATTCTCAACTCTCTCTTTAGTGAGCACCACTTAAATACATATTTGCTAGACAGGTGCACAAGCTTGATTAGCTGAATTAAATAGTTTTAACTAGAATATGGTGACAACTAGCTTAGTCAAGTTTTCTTCTAATAAGCTTTATAACCTTATTTCGGTTACCTTAAGGAATTAGAAGGTGAAACAAGATTAGACACATACAAAAAAGCAACGCAAATAAAACAGTCTGAAATCTAAGAGATTTACTAATGATTTAGTTTAATTTATAATACTGAGAATATTAAAAGACATGTGGAAAATAACACATGTTGCTATCATGTTCATCTTGTCAAGTAATGCCTACAAAATTAAACATTCTGAATATACATCAGATTAGGTACCAGAAAAGCGGGCATTAATGCTTAGCTAAACTCAGTTCATTATTTACAAAACAGCATGCTGAAATGCTTTAATATTAACCATCAATAGTGGCAGTTAATACTGATTTAATTTAAAAATGGAAAAACACATTTTGAGCCAAAATATAATTTTTTTGGCAACTATTTCAAAGAATTGCATACTCAGTAAAAGGCATTAGGATTAAAGCCGTGTAGTATAAAATCAAAAACTTGATTGATACCTATTAACAATAAACAGACTGTATATTAAACATATCATAAAACTTAAGTAACAAGTTATCAAAATTAATGGACTAATTATTGAATAGGTAATCAAAGCTTAATCTATGCTAAGCTGGATAATATGGCCATATGAATTTTAATTAGAAGCCAGAATTAAGGATATTGGTATAGACTCAAGTCTGGATATGTAATCATCTTATTTTTTAGTCTAAGTTCAAATTGATATTATTATTCGAATCAACCTGAATTAAACAATTATTTACTTGCTTAGAATTCTGCAGTTGAGTGGAGTCATTGCACTGACCTCAACTCTCTTAATTTAAGAGCCTGACTCGCTGCTCAGGGGGTATACTCCACGCAGATTAGGCACCAGACGACCTTTTCTAACATCACAATTTTTCTCAATAAAAATTTTCCTATGATTCTACTCTTGTAACATCAATCTCTTGGTTGAATTGTCTTCTCCCATGGCGAACTTCTTGACACTCTTAAAATTATTGCTATATTTTGGCCCTCAGGACTCAAAGTGAACCTTTCCAACCTGTCAGGCGAACAGCAAGTAAGAATTAGACTGGCCTGCCAGTCCAGATGCCAGAGCATTTGAGCAGTAAACCAGAATGCCCAAGGCACTGCTGTTAATATGACGAATATGGAACTAGAAAGGAGTCTCACCAGTACCTTCTGGTGAGCCAGAATTTTGTACAGGCATAAAATAAAATACCAGACAACCATGGCCATTAACCCCAAGGGGTATGAGAGTGTTGGCGGAAAAGGCGGCTTATATCTCAACATATAAAAACTAAATTTTTGGGGAAGGTTTTTTATGAAAAATTTAAAGAAGAAAAATTAACCAACAATTTCTCAGTGCAATGTGACCAATTAAATAGGTATCAATTTGGAGGAAAACCAAGCCAGGATTGGTTCCCACAAGTTTGACCTAACTGGCGAATTATTTGGGAATGGGCAGGTTAGTTCCCTGGGAACTGACATCAAAAAATTTGGTGGCGGGCCAAGTTGCTTTTAATTCAACCTCAAACGTCCAAACCAAGGCTCAGCTATGTTTCCAATGGTTCGTGTGATGGGGTTTAGCCTGATGGGCGATGGGAATCCCCCAAGGCCACCCCAAATAGGGTTGGGCCCATTTGGTTGGGAACAGGTTTGGGACGCCCAACCCGCCCGTGCTTGGTCACTGGGCCATTTGTTTGGTCAGTGGCATTGCATCAAGCACAACACCTGATTTGCCAGCAGGAAGCTTCAAAACCCCATCAATGGTGTCTGATGCTATTACCTGCCCATCAGGGGTGATGCCTGACAGATTTGGGGGGAGATTTTTTCAATTGTCATGTTAAATGAATCACAACCATTGGGCATTCCGGCCAATAGATCAGTCTTAATATCTTAATCGCCCATTTGAAATCTGAGCATTGGGCTGATTGCCAATCAAATTAGTTGTAATTTGATTTCATTTCAGCGATCTTGGCACAGATTTCACTGATTCCATGTAACAGTTCTGCTGAGGAGAGTGTGGGTACCAGAAGCAGGATCTGAAGCAGATGGGCTGTTACCCAGCGCCGTCTACCACGTGAGCAATATTGCCCTGAGTAACGAGGGGTATGGCCATCCTCTTCTGTACCTTCTTGCTCGGGAATGGGAAAATAGCCTGATTGACACCCAGAGGACGTTCCCTGGGACATACACAACCTCTCTCTTGGCGTTATCAGCACCAAGGTATCCTCAACAGAGAGTGTCTTCTTCTAAAAATCGCAATTTCAAGCTGATCATTGGCAATGACTACACTTTATACAACAAAAGTGAAAACATAATGATAAACTTAAGCTCTTTTAAATAAAGAATTTTTATTAAGATATAAATCAAAGTATATTAAAAATTTAAAAGGGATATTCAAGATATAAAATGAATAGAAATATTGAAAACTGTTGAGGAATTAGGGTTCAATTTTAAGTTTTTAAAAATCTTCTAGTCAGACGTTTTCTGACTGCTGCTTTTGTATCTTCATCCATTTGAACTAATTAATGTAAATGTGAACTCTATCTCGCAGTGGTTACCTCTGAACCTGGATGTTCATGAGCCTTTGTACTAGGTCCCGCTTCTGTGTGTTAAACCATTGTGCTCTTCTCTGATATAAATTAATTACTAAAATTAGTAATATATTTTTTGACTTATGGTTCAAGAAATGGCACTCCTATGATGTGCCTCACTTTGTGGCTTCTTGTTACTCTGGAGATTAGCTGATTACTGGATCTGTAAATATTCACTTTTGAACCTTAGAAGCTCTATCTTGCATAATTCAATTCACACATAATTTCATCACCAGCAGCATGTAAATTATTTCAGACCCTTGAAGGTATAAAAAGGGATCAATTTTCATATGAAATTTTAGTGGCGTTATTGTCCTCATCTAATAAATCTTTATACTCAGTATGGCGAAAACTATTTTGCATGGCACCACTTTTTTGTTAAATAATATCTGTTCATTATGTCATTTTGAACTGACTGAAAATTTCTTTGCTCACTTTGCCTATTAAAGGGCCTTGATTGCCCCCATCTGCATTGAGTTGGTCACCAGTACCTCCACCGGTTTGGGGTTGTTTAAGCCCACATTACTGGTTGAGGAATGACCAGTATCACCAGTTGCAATCTCATCCACAACACTTCCCCTTTCAATATGAGAACTGGGGAATGATTGAAAGTGCTAGGCATGCACTCTATTATAAACAGCTTTAGTATAATTATCTCAGATGGACTATTCCGCTCTTCTCTTGGTTAACACAGTAGCAGGCTCAGTCCAAATGGCCTGTAGTTTCTCTGTTTATGTTCCTCTCAGTTGATAAAACAAAACCTTGTCTCCTATGCTAAACCTAAGTAACTTGGTTCTTCTCTGGCTCTTTCTTTGGAATGCAGAGAGGCTCGCTTCTATGGTGCTTGAAGCTTTTAACTGTACTCTTATAACTCTTCAGCCAACTCTTGTTGGTAACTCCAAGTTGGTAGGTTTCTACTATCCACTGAAATGCTTGGCGCCAGGAGGGTAGGCAACGCAGCCTTTCGCCCATACAGGGCTTTGAAGGGGGACATCCTGATCACGCGGTGGTGGCTTAACCAGTAAGCCAACAGTGCTGATGGGAGCAACAGTTCCCACTTCGACTTTACTTGAGGTATTTGGAAAGTAAGGTCCAAATAATCCCCATATTTTTTCAATAAATCGGACCTTACTTTCTGAATAAGCCTCAGAATTAAAAGCCATCTTTTTAAATCCCTATAGGGTAACATTCACTATTTTGATGCTTACATAAAAAAGATGTATTGTAAGGGGCGTTGAACTGATGCTTTACCCTTACCAGATCTATCATTTTCTTCACCACGGCCAAGATAAAGTTATTTTTATTGTCTAATGGTAGTATTTGAGGTCATTCATGTTTTGTAATCACCTGATTATACAATAAATGGGCAGTGAAATTAAAGGTATACATCTTGACCATGGATACTTTGAACCACTTAGTGAAGTGGTCATTAGCCACCAGGATGAACATGTCATCACTGGGTGCTGTTGGCAACGGTCTCACTACGTAAATTGAGACATTGCTGAATGGTTCAGTAAGGGAAATGGGTGTAAACTTTAATCGTTTTTCCAGCAGGTGAAAACTGGTGCAAGGTACACACAACTACAAGGCTTAATGCACTTCATCGGACGTGCATTCTCAGTAGAACCTCTCCTTGAGGTAAGCCAACTTCTTTTGTAATCTTTTATGGCCCACATGCTTTTGACTTCATCACTATCTCCATGCAAACACTGGTATGGATGTATGGAAACCATTCTTCTTGAACCCTATTTTTCAGATTTCTATTAACACGCTAGCTGTCTTTAGAACATCAGCGCAAGACGCTCTTTACTTTTTCAGTTTCTTCCTGCCAGGCCTCTTTAAAAAACTCAATTAGTCATACAGGCGATCACTCTTTGGTCCTGAAGGTGGAATACTGGTAATCTTGACAAACCATCCATGTTAAGGTGTTTATCTCCCGCTTGATGTATGATTTCAAAATCGTACCCTTGGAGGAGGACAGCCCAACGGGAAAGGCGTCTATGTGAATCCTTCATATTTCTTGTTCATTGGAGCGACGCATGATCTTGACTACTTTAAAATGTACTACATATAATGAAGACCTAAAATGTTTGACTGCTCTGATTACTGAGAGGCATACACATTAGGTACACGTGTAATTCTTTTTTGCATTGCTGAATACTTGAGTAATACTCAATCAAGTGATCTACCTCGTTGACATCCAGTTCTGCTAAGATTGCACTAAGTCCCACATCACTGGCATCAGTATACAGATTGAAGGTTTTATTGAAGTCCAGATGGACTAAAATTGGAGCTTTTACCAATTGTGCCTTCATGTCCGCGAATGTCTACTCAAGATCCTTGATCCAAATGGACTTTGTCTCTTTAGTCTGCAGATAGGCAAGTGGCGCTGCTAAGTCCGCGAAAGGGGAGATAAACTTCCTGCAGTATCCCACCATTCTAAGAAAAACTTAACGTCCCTTATACTCTTGGGTGGCTCCTTTGCCATGATTGTATTATCTTTAATCTTGATGCTTAATTCCAGATAGGGTAATATCAAACCCCAAGAACTCAAGTCGTCTCTTAAGGAAAGTAAACTAATTTCTCTTCAGTTTCAAGTTGGATGCTTGCAGCCACGTAAAGACCTCCTGGAGGCAATACAAATGTTCTTGAAGTGTGTGACCGAACACAGTAATGTTTCAAGGTATATAAACACACTCAATTATTTAAGATCACCAAAAACGTGATCCACCTATTGTTGGAAGGTTGCAGGTGCATTACAGAGCCCCTGCAGCACCATTATGGTTTCAAACAACCCTTTTTTGAAGTTTTTAATACACTTTAAGAATGACAGGTATCCTCTTTAAGTTAATTTGGTGGAGTAACAAGAAATAAAAGAATTGAATAAAAGAGTAATAAATATCTGCTCATGAACTGACTAAACTTTTTATTATCAAAAAAGACTTAATACTTATAGGGTTTTCAGAGTTTACCTTTGATCTGATCTTTTCAATATTTGAGTTTATATTCTGAGATTACATAGTTGAGATAAGCGTGATCGTTTTTAGAAGAATTGTTGAGATCAAACTCATTAAGTTCCCTCTCAGCGACCATCAGAAGAATATTTGTGTAATAGATTCAGGGACAGAAGAATTTGGCGAAATCCTGACACTTCCCCCCATGATAAAACTGCAAAGGAGGATTAATCCTTAAAACTCTAGGACTGACCTAATTGCAACTATACCTGTATCAGTATGAGCAATCAAGTACTCAAGGCCTCTCCAGAAATGACTCAATAAGGACCTGAACAATTAGATTTTAACTTCTCCTTTAGCCCACCAGTTCAGGAGTGGTAATACATAACATAATCCTTAATCTGATACTCAGTTAAATCGGGCTTATGTTGGTTACTCTGAAGGGTTTCCTTTTTTGTGGCCTTTTCAATTGACTACATGGCTTGAGCTTGGAGGCAAATGATTTCATCAGTCAAATTTCTCATAACTAAGTTGGAGTTCTCTTGGACACTCTCATCAAGTATTACATGAACTCTCGGGAAAACTGAAGGATCTCGCCTATAAATACATTTAAAAGGTGACATCTTAATATCTTAATGGTAACTGCTTCAGTAGGTGAAAGCATTAAGTAAATAAAAGTTCAACTGAGATAGTCTAAGGAGGCCATCTTTCTCAAAATGGAGACTAAAGTTCCATTTACTCTCTCAATTGCCCTATTAGTTGATGGGTGATAGTGAATGACGAACTGCTAAGTAGTATTAAACAACTTTGACAATTTTGTAGAAGTTGAGAAAAAATATTATTTCCATTGTCTGACATAGGGACCTTAGGGAACCCATGTTGAGTGATGACTTGGCCGTAGAAAAACAAGGAAGTTGCTTTAGCGGAGAGATTAGCAATTGGTATGGCCTCGACCCATTTAGTTAAATGGTCAACAACCTTAATAATTTATTGGTGTCCATGCAACCCCCAAGGCAAGATCCAAACAAAAATCGAAACTTACCACTTTATAAGCCTTAGTCAATGGGATCACCTGATGTTGGCAAACAGGGTTAGAGGCACCATGGCTATTACAGATGAGGCATGCATCAAGAGTTTCCTTGATAGAAGCGGTCATACTATTGCAATAGTATCTGGTTTTTAACCTCTCCTGAGTTTTCTTCAGGACACTATAACCTACTTGACTATTCCCCTCTTTAATAACATTAAACCGCGAATTTGGTTGTAAAAAGGGTAACCATTTGGAGTTGACCTTCTTATACAAAGATCCCTCTTGTATCATGGTTTCCTTAGTAATGGTTTTAATGAAGACTTGATCTTATCAGATTCTTTATCTCACAGCTCAGGCTGTAAAATTAGATCATATAATCGTTCCTCTTTTTTGGGATTTAAGGTTAACACAGACAACTGAGATAGGCCATCAGCATTTTGATCTTTGGTACCTTAACGATGAACTATCAAAAAATCATAAACTTTGCAGTAGTAAGTCCAAAGAGCCAACCTCCCATACAGATCCTTCATATTTTGCAACCAGCTTAGAGAGAAAGATCAGTAACAACAGAAAAATGCTTGCCATATAAGTAGGTTTGGAAGTGTTTGATTGCCTCAAAGACAACTAGGCACTCCCATTCAAGTGCACTATAGTTTTACTCAGCTTTTGATAGGGTTTTGCTGTAGTAAACCACAGGATGGTCAATTTGATCCTCATTGTACTGAGATAGGATAGCCTCAATAGCTACATTAATTGCTTCATTATATAGAATAAAAGGTTTAGCAAATTGAGGATGGATTAAAACAGGCGATTTGATTAGAGCGGTCTTAAGAAAATAGAAGGATTGCTCCTGAGCAGATCTCCACTCAAATGGTCCATCTTTTTGTAATGAATGAAACAGAGGTTCATCCAAAATGGCAAATTTAGGTATAATCTGTCGATAATATCCAGCTATACCTAGGAAGACCTGTATATCACGCAAAGAGGATGGAGGAGACATTCAGCTAATAGCCTTGATTTTGTCCAGAAAATGTTAATTTCTTTAGACGAAACCTTATGCCTTAAGAACTCCATTTCACTCTGGAAGAAAGAAAATTTGAAGGGTTGAGCTTTAACAAAGAATTCCAAATTTGTCTAAAAACTTCTCATAAGTGGTCCAAATGCTTGGTAAAAGCCTTTAATAACATGGTAATGTCAATTTTATAACAGGACGCAGGTCAATTTTAAGTCTCAAAGCGTTCTATCCATGGCCCTCTGAAAAGTGGCTGGAGCGTTGTCAACCCTCAAGGAATATACTTTGGCTAATACAGGCCCTCACTAGAAATTAAAGCACATTTTTACCGGTCTTCTGAAGCCAACCTGATCTTCCAGTAACCACTGGCTAAAATCTATTTCAAAAAGTATGTAGAGCCAGCAAGAAAATAAGGGGAAATATTGATCCTTGATAAAAAGAATAGCTAGCTCATTGAGTAGTTGCATTTTACTAGTCGATCCAAACCACCTGGTGAGATCCATCTTTCTTCTTCACCAATTGTAACGGTGAGGCCCAAGGGCTATTAGAGGGTTTCTTAATCTTGCTTCCAATATTTGATTCAATTACTTGGTGACCTACGTCTCCTCAACCTTTGATTTATGATAAAGCTTAGCATTAATGAGAGGATGCTCCTCAGATTCAACGGTATGCGTCACTCCATATATCTTTCTAAAATTGTAGGTATGCTTTGCAAAAATAATTTAATATACTCCAGTAGTTAGTGTACTAGTTTTTCTTGGTCCTTAGTAAGATGGGTTCCAATTTCAGGACCCACAGTAAATATTTCCAGATTGGATTCCAATCCAGAATCTTGCAAGATCTATAAGATCTTAACATTATAAATATGAGAAAGGGTAATAGTTTAATATATGCTATTGTATTTTTTTAGTAATAGATGGTCCCAACCTGAGGGGGGGATTCATCGATGTAATATATGCTATTGTAGCCTTTCAGATCCACAGACTTTTGCTCTCTATTAAGTTTTGCAGTAAGACGAGTAACGCTCCCAAATATGTATAGTCTAACGCCCCTGGCCAAAGTAAAAATCTTTTTAAAAGAAGAAATTATTAAATTTAATTTTTAATAAATGACTCTGGTTTAGCAAAATGAAAAAAGGTGTCATCAATAGACTGAGATTTTGGAAAAATAACAATGTTATCAAGGGAGAAAATAGGCATAACTTCTTTCATGTCAGCCTTCTTGGGTGGTATTTTTCCTGAGGTCCAGAAACATGATACAGAATAGAATAGGACCTCTCTGTTCCTAGCAACAGACAAACCCGACGCTTGGCATGCTGAATAAGAGCATGTTTGGATAAGAACAACAGGACCCAATACCCAAAAGAGATAGAGAAGAGTTTAGTAATTAATGATCCCATCAAATTCTTTTAAAATTGGGTCCCAAAAAAGGAGATCATAAACCAAATTTATCCAAAATGATTGCAGGTTCTGTAAATTTAACTTTACAATCTTCAAAGGAAGCGACAAGAAAGCTATTATTGACTGCGTACTCTTTGGTCCTGCAGTTCCATACTCCTCAAAATGGGAATTGTTGATCATAAGTTTGATCCGCATGGTCAGCTAAAAGATAGTACATTCACAAGAGAGCTGGTATTGATGATGGCCTTAGCATTGACCTTATTCACTCAGAGATCAATGCAAGTGATCACACTTTTAAGCTGATTAGTAGCGCCAACAAGGAGGGCAAGGAATAAGAAGAAGAATGTTAACTTTATTATACTCTGCAGGGATATGGTCACCTGTTTTATACCCAAATCACTATAAAGATGATAAATCTTACTGGAATTGTCTTCCTTTGCCTTCTCATCTGCTTTTTCTTAAAACAGCGGTCTTCTGTATGGAAGTATTGATGACAATAGCTACCTTGATTAGCCCAAAAGTTTTCAGATATGACATACACTTTAGGACGACTTTATTTTGGAGATTCATTGATTTGGGGGGTTTTGGTGAATGAGGTGGTAATTCCAACAAAGCATCCTTTATGTCCAAGATACTTCGGAAGTTCTTCTTCACAATGATAAGGTAGACTTGCAACTGAGTCCTAAAATAGAAAGCAGACATAATAGTAGTAATAGCCTCATCAAAATTTAACTGACCGCAGGCCACAAAAGTCTGAGCCTCCCTATTGAATTAATGTGCAAAGTCCTTAATAGTTTCGCTTTTAAGTGGCATTTATCCCATAAAAGCCTGTTTTGGGAGAAAAAAATTTGAAACTCCAAAATTTCTTTATCAAAAGCCTCTTAGAATTGAGACCAAGTAGCACAAGTCATCAGATGGGGTACCATGATATCATGTGCTAAATGAATAACACAATTTGTAAATAATTTATCTTTAGAAGGGCAGTAGCACAACCAAGAGCCTTCTTGTATAAGTAAAGAAAAAATTGATTATCATTTCCCCCAGGAGAATACCTATCCTTGAATATCAGTCTAAAACTCATAGGAGCATTAGCCGTCAAGACATGAACCCTAGGATGTCCAGTTGGGTGGAGAAATAGGATTTATTATTAGGGGCTTGGGAGGAGTATTGTGGGTACAAGTTGACGATCTTAGTGCTATTTTTTTATTAATCCAATGATTTAGCTCTGAATGGGCCACTTTAGAATCCAATATTCAAGAGACCTAAGGATTTGCTCCTGTTGTGCTAGATATTTAAGCTCCAAGTAATCAACTTTTTTGGAGCGGATTCCCCTTGGATTGATACGCCTGTAAAAAGATATCAGTATTCTTAGCCCATTTTCCCAGGTTTTTTCAGCTCATTGAATAAGGACTGAGGCGGCAAAGGGGGTCAATAGGCGTCCCATCTGGAGTCAAGTTACATTACTTGGCTACTTTATTTATGCACTCACAACCATTCAATCATGTCAAAGAGCGATTTAGATTTAGACTCAGACAGACAATCAGAGCTTACAGTGCTGGAGGGTGAGGGGGTCCTAGAGGTCCAGGAGGCCCAATGGCACCAGGGGGTCTGGGAGGTCCAGGCAGCCCTACTGGACCAAGAGGTCCACAAGGTCCAGGTGGTACAACTAATCCAGAAGGTATGTATGGCCCTCTAGGTCCATAGGCCCATTGGACCCATTAGGTCCTGGGGGACCTACTGGACTGGGAGGACCCTAAAATTTGGGTGGACCTATAGTTTCAGGGGTTTTTTCCACGTTGCTGACCCAAATTTAAATTTGAAGAATTGTTGCCTCAATTGTAAGAGGCGATTTCTATATTCCTACTCCACTAACTGACTTTGGTTGGGGAGGTGTGTAATGTTATTTCTTTACTAAAATTTAATTTTGAACTCGTTCCACCAACTGAGTGTTGATGAAGATATATATCTCATGATCAAGTTGAGCGATTCGCTGCTGTACATCATTAATAAGCTTATGTTTACTAATAATTGCATCTCTATTATACTGACCAAACTCAGAGGCAGAATTGAAGAACTCAGAAACTCAAATATTCAAAGATTAAAGTCCTTTCAATAAGTTGAATATCTCCTGTTGATTTATTCCTACTCCTTTCATTAAGTGGTAAAACACAGGGTGCACAAACTGACGTAAGTATGGCCTAGTACTAACCCTAGGCAATTGAGAGATTTGGTATTAGTTCCTCATCGTGGAGGTCATAGCACTGACCTGAGACCAAGTAGAACGGATTCTGGGAAAAAGGAACCAATTGAATAATTGCTGGATGGTGTCTTGCAAAAGTTCAGGCTGCGTTTGAATTTTTGCAATAAAAGTTAAGTTGGAACCATTAAGCTCTAAATTGGCATGAGAATTCCAACGTAGACAGCGCCCTTGGGACATTGTTCCTAGTGTAATGAAAAAAGTATAAAATACTACCCTGTTATGGTCCTGAGACTCTTTGGGCGAAAAAGGAGAATCTATCAAAGTGATTGGTGTTTTCACAAGTGCTTAACTCAGAGTGCCCCTTGTAGTGAGCATCACGATTTAAAGTTTTAAAATTACACTTCAAAAATGGCAGTTATTTTCTTGAGGTTACTTTGGAATTTCCAGAAATAATCAATTTGAATAAAAGAATAATGAGTATATTTGCGAACAGACTAATTATTTATTATCAAAAAAAATTAGTATTTATAGGTCTTGCAGAGGTCACCTTTGATCTGATCTTTTCAATCTCCAAGAGATCAAATCTTCTGATATTACATGATTTAGATAAGTGTGAACGTTTTTAAAAGACTTGATGAGAAAAATTCATTGAGCTCCCTTTAGTGACAAATGGAGAAATATTTGGGGTGATAGACTAGGGACAGAATAATTTGGCAAAATCCCAACACCTTGGGTGTTCATTAAGGTGCATCTCCTGGTCCTCAGGTGAGAACTACATTTTCTAGTAGCGCTGGCTAGGTCCATTTACAAAAAGTACTTCAAGACACCCAGGCAGTTCAAACTTCATCAATGCATGGCAGCAGTATAAGTCTTTCTTAGTAATATTGTTTAAGCGGCAGTAATGCATGACAGCCCTATAGGTCCCATCCTTCTTGTGCACCAGCAACAAAAAATAGCCCAGGTCTCTCTGATTAATGGATTAGTCTAGCTTTGTCTAACTGATTGAGCTCTTGTGAGATGACTGCGTCTACTTTCTTCAAATGGAGGTAAAGTTTGGACTTAAAGGGGACAGTTGAACTGGTGTCCGTCTTACGGACTTCCCCTTTGCACAGGTCATAGTCGTTGAGGCCAGTGCTGAAGACGTCATTAAATTCGTCTAAAATTTTATCCAGCTCTTTGTTGTTGCTTAGGAATCACATATCCAAACCTTATCTTGTCAAAACCTACTATTGTGTGGATGGACTTGATAATAGCAACTGGTCAGTCAGTCCATGCTACAACTAGTCCCTTTCAACTCGGATTGGTTGAGTAATAATGTTCCTCAAGATAATGTTCAGATCTCCAGAGTAAGTTGTATTATAGAATCCTGCTGATATTCTGGACTCTTGCTCTTGGATTTCATCTCATCTGTACAATTTCAATATTGCGTCAAGTGAACTAAACAGTTATTGACAAGTTCATTCTTCTTTGGTCCCTGATCAAAATTCCATGGTTCCACTAGCTCACAAGGGATGTTCTTATTTAGTGCTCACGTTAGGTGGTAGTTGTTTTACACCCTACTCCATTATGTTTTAATGAATTGTTTATTGGTTGGTTATTCTGATCAAGCATGTATGCTGTTTTCAAAGTTTAACGTCCTCATCCTTATACTAAGGGGTGTTGGTAGCTCAAAATGTTAACCGTACTTGTGGTAAAGTCAATCTTCGCCTAAACTATAGAAGAAACAGTGGCCTGATCAGGGAATCATAGTGATCGTTGACCTGTACCACCGCAGGTGCTGTCAGGTCCATGCGCCAAAATTGTAAAGGCTAAGCAGAATAAGCTCCTAAGGCATGGGTAATGTCAGGTCCTGCAGTATAGTACTTCACATTTTAGTCATTGTCAGGCATAAACTTAAATTTCTTCATAAATTTGGTGGGGATAATGTTTACTAAAGCCCCAGGGTCAAGCACTGCCAGTATGAAAACCTTCTGGATGAAAAATTCACCTTTGTTACACTCTTACCGAGTATTTCCAGTTCCCAGGTCGCCAGTGGCAGACTCCTCAAATTGTTTTAGAGCAACAGCACTTGCATCAGCCTTGGTAGTTTTTACACAATCAGGTACCGCATTCTTGAAGGTAGACGCGACCAACTGCTCAAATTATTCAACTTAATTGATCACTTGGGTAGTCTTATTTGCTTGGGCCAAATAGGTATCGCTTATTAGAGATCCGTCAGAGCCATGAACTCTTAACCTAGTCGGCACAGTCATAGTGTTAGGCGCCCCTGATACATGTTAAACCGCACTAGCCAAGTCTTCATATCATGGTTGTTTTCACCCCCAGTGTGGAGGTCCACCCATTTTACTTTGTTGGGTGTATCCTCTTTAGTGGTTTGATTCTTTGTTTTAGCAGTAACTAATGGACAATATTGAATGAACTGCCCAGGTTGGTGACACTTGTGGCACTTATATCTCAACGTGGCAAGCGTTCAGGAGGTTTGTTGCTCTTCTCCTTGGGCTTTTCACCCTTATCATTGGCGACATAAATGGCTTTATTGACTCTTTAAGGGGTTAGGTGCCATTCACTTATAATAGGATTTGTACGCCCATGGATGTTGAGCAGCGCCTCCATAAGCACATTAAGGGATGTCGCGCTCTTGACCTCTAAAGTCATGTGCTTCTTCAGATTAGGATGCATCACCAGAGAGCTTATTAACGGTTTTGGTGGTAGGCAGATCCATTGTTTCTGCGTTCCACAATTTATGGGAATTTTAGTAGTAACAAGAAGCGTAATTTGAAATTGACTCACTTTTGCCCATCTTCATCAAAAAACTCTTGTTTCATACCTGGACATCCTGTTCACCACCAAACTTGTAAATAAGATGTTCTTGATTACTGTCCAAGATAATTTAGGTCCTAAACATGCCCTGAGGATCTCATGAGCCTCGTGGCTCATACACCCTTGTATGTGGTGAGCCTTCTGGTTATTGGTAGCGTCATACATGCTATCTTCATACATCTGGGGGAAAGTTACAATTGTCCCCTCTCCAGGTGTATGCATGGTCTTTAAATATGTTTTAAAGTTGGGATCTTCTTCAACAGGATCGGAGTGCATTATAGTTGACTGAGTACAATTTCTGACCAGTTGTGGTGCATTTCTTTTTGGAGGTCTAAACAGGTGTCAAAATCAAAGCTATAAATCATGTAGAGGTAGTCTCCGGTAAGTATGCATTAGTGCCTTCAGGTCTTCTGTACTTTTTTCCATTGCAAACAGCATGTTGTCATGCTGTTCTAAGCGCTCTCCATATTAATTTTGAGCTGTGATGGTATTTCCATTTTCTTTCTTGAGGAATACAAGTCTCTCCTCAAAGCTATTATGTGCAAGTTTCTGTTTGACAACTGGTGAGGGTCCTCTCAAAATGGGTAGTGAGTCAATTTAAGCTCTTTATAATGGTCCTTTTGACACGCTCAAGATTGTTATGCAAATCAGGAACTTTAAATTTCAGGGTACAGAGTCTAGTATGTATGGTATTATCCTACCTCACCAGGAGTTCAGAGAAATCCTATCCACCCTCTTGATGATACACCTCAATATACGCTACATCATCAACTTTCTCAGAAGATCTATCATGATCATCGCTATGGCGTGATGGTGCCACCCCTGTAATGAGAACCAAAGTCATTGCACTAACCTCAACTCGCTTAATTTTAGAGTCTGACTCGCTGCTCAGGGGGTATACTCCACGCAGATTAGGCACCAGACGACCTTTGCTAACATCATAATCGCTCTCACTAAGCAAATCCTCTTTTGATGCTACACATTGAGCATCAGTCACTTGGTTAAACTGTCTGCTCCCATGGATAACTTCTTGACACTCTTAGAAATTTATAAATACACATTGGCCCTCAGTACTCAAAGTGAACTTTTTCAACCTCTCCCTTAGCGTTATCAGTACCAAGGTATCCTCAAATGAGAGTGTCTTCTTACAAAATGGCAAATTCAGACTAATTATTGGCGATGACTACACTTTATACAACAAAAGTGAAAACATGATATTAAACTTAAGCTCTTTTAAATAAGAGATTTTTATTAAGATATAAATCAAAGTGTTTTATAATGTAAAAGAGATAATTAAGATTTAAAATTAATAAAATATTGAAAACTGTTTGGAAGTTAGGGTTCAATATTAAGTTTTAAAAAATCTTCTAGTCAGACGTTTTCTGACTGCTGCTTTTGTATCTTCATCCATTTGAACTAATTATTGTAAATGCGAACTCTATCTCGCAGTGGTTACCTCTGAACCTGGATGTTCAGGAGCCTTTGTACTAGGTCCCGCTTCTGGGTGTTAAACCATTGTGCTCTTTTCTGATATTGATTAATTACTAAATTTATTGATATTCTTTTTGACTTCTGGTTCAAAAAATGGCACTCCTAAGATGCGCCTTGCTTTGTGGCTTTGAGTTACTCTGGAAATTGGCTGAAAACTTAATTTGGTAATATTTGCTTTTAAACCTCAAAAACTCTTGCCGCCATAATTTGGTTCACTCAATGTTTCATCACCTGTGAAATGTAAATTATTTTGGACCCCAAGGTATGAAATGGGGTCAATTTTTATATCAATTTGGCAGCGTTATCATCCTCATATAATAAATCTTATAACTCAGTAGGGAGAATGTTAATTCAAATGACGTAACCCTTCTCTTATGAAAAATATTGCTCATGACGTCATCTTAACCTAACTGAAAATTCCTTGCTCACCCTCGACTATAAAAGGGCCTTAATTGCCCCATCCACAGTTAGTATGTTGGCAGTATCTCAACCAGTTTGGGGTTGTTTAAACTCATTCTGCTAGACAAGGAATGCCCAATAGAACCAGTCGCAGACTTATCCATGATAAGTGGTATGGCATATATTATGGTATAATGGCTATGTAATTTAATCACTATAACTCTAAAATGTAGTAAAATTTCATATTAAAGGAAATACCATATGATAAGTATTAATTTATTGCACCAGCTTTATATATCTAATTCCTATTTAAATTTATTTTATATTATCATCTTTTTAATATTCTTAATTTTTAGAGCAAACATGCATCTGAATCAATATTTTGATGTTAGTAGTTTTCTTATTATCAAAAGATCTATTCTTGTATAATTTAAGTTCTTGATCAAAACTTATCAGAATTCTAATCTCTCTTCTCCTTAATCACTTTTTTTTCCAAATTAGTTTATAAGTAAAAGTAAATACAACATGTTTTGTCTTCCTGATTAATCAAATTAAATGTCATCATATCCAATGGCTGCTACCCCACGTGGGGTGGTGGTGCACCACCTCCTGGCATCTTCAGCTCTTCCAAAACGCGCTTAATCTGGCTCTGCTAGCCCCCATATTAACTTGTTGCTCTGTCCCCCCCTCAGTGCCTAGCTCAGCATCTCGCACTCTCCCAGGTGGTGCTTCATAACTCCTGATGCTCCCTCAGAAGAACCTGCACTTTGGTCTTCTGAGGGAGCATTGTATAGTAAACTCTTCCCCTACGTGAGTGCGGCTATCATCAAGATGGCTCAGTCAGTTTACAAGCCCGCTGGTCTATAGACTTCCGCCCTTTAAGGGATACATTGATTTTTAGCTACTAAAGCAAAGCTCAAGCTATGGCTGTAGCGAAGATGCTGTTAGTTTGTAAAATAAATGTCCATCCATATCACTAAGCTCGGTTGCTAGCAGACACCACTCTGGTGGTGCAGTTCTCCAGTTTTCTTAGCCAACACTCCCCTAGTTAGCTCTGTTATGAGTTCATAAAGGGATTAACCATATATAGCGCTGATCCCATTTTGCAGTTTATGGTCTCCAATGGGTCAGCCACCTTTCAGAGCCTTGAGATTTTGCAACAATCTGCCCTTTCCATCAGGACACCCACCTTGCCATCTACCTTGCACTTTAATCTTATTAGCAACTGACCACACATTCTGGGCCTGCATTAAGATAGTCTCTCAGCTGCCCTTTGTGCTTTGGGTTGGAGCACTTGAAGTGCAAGTGCCTTCACTTGCCACTGGAGAGGCTTCTGTCCCTCTTCCCTCTGGCGTTGTCCCCATCACTGGATCACTTGAATATTTGTGGGTCTAATCCTCCCTTCATCTCCATCAAACACTGTGAAACTCTAAGTTCCACGAATCAGATTAAACCTTTTTCACGGTCTATAAACAGATTGCTGATCAATCCCCGTCAAATTTTTTGGTCACCTGTTTGAGGGTCACCCTTCCTGCTATAGTTCTGGGGTAACACCCCCTGTGCCTTAAC